>CAIGRN010087786.1:0-15725 GCA_903798345.1 Fraxinus anomala | reverse complement strand
GATTTGCAGATGAGGAATTAGCATCAATCACGTGTCTTATTTTCATGTAAATTAGAGATAGTCGTACTGGTTTGATCCTTTATCTTCTAATGATTACTTGTGCAATTTGTTTCTTTGTGCCCATGTCACCTTGTGTATATAGTAAGCCTTTGCTTGAGGTTTTTCTGAGTTCCTTCTGGAATACCAGACTTCTACAGACATCAGAGATTGTAGAAAACTTTGGATTGTTTTGGCGGTGGATAGCAATATNTTTTCATGTATTAGCCTAATTATGATGACACTGGTGATGTGAATGCTCTCATACATGATAAGAGTTATCACATATTCTGATGCACAGGGTTTTGTGTTATTTGTGATGGTGTCTGTTCATAGACTAAGAATCGGACCATTTATGAGAGTAGTTTCAATTTTTTTCATCTACCCAACAAATTTGATCTAGTATCCTATTCTCTTTCCCTCTTAATTGATAAATATTTCATATTCTGAAGGTTGTTGAAAAGTTGATCAGTTGAGTAAGGAGGAGATTTTTATTTAATGAGGAAAATTTGCAGTCTGATCCTGTCTGGAAGTATTTAATGGCACATAAAACACTCCAGCAGGGTGAGAAGGTTGTTAGAGGACATGTTAATTTTCATATTTGTTGCACCAGACTTAGCTGCTTGGAGTATGATTGAAGTAACTATAATGAGGCACAAGGTCGTGTACATAATTCTCTAGCAGTATATTTTATTAATTTGTATATCTGATCTTGCTGTCTTGGAAAAGGAAATAAAAAGTGCATGTCAAGCTCAAAATCAAGGATGACTTTCCTCAACCCAATGTTATGGTGTAGGAAATAGTTAGCAATCACAAGTTACTGTATATTGAAATATCTCTAGCTCGCTATAGAAATTTGACCAATTAGGTGCTCCACTATCCTCATATTTTGTATATATTTTAGTTATGATGGATTGCTAAATAGATTACATAGATAGCTCAGTCCTATAATATTATTTTCTTGTTCATGTTTTCCTTAATGGGCACTAAATACAATGATGAATACAACTTCTAGCTTTTTAAGCTCTTTAAAAATACCTTTTGTTTGGATGGTTATCCCCATAGTTCCCCATTTACTGAAACCTGGGGTGTGACGTGATAAGAGTACGCAACATCCTCTCATTTTTGTGTCAGTGTGGATAAGATTTTTCTTTGAAAATTGGAATCAGGTCCTTGCAATTCGAATGCATGAAAGCTAACTCAAAACTGGATAGATTATTTCCACTTACAATACCGAGACGCCAACTCCATTATGCAAAACATAAAGCAAGTTTTTGGAAAAGACATTATATTATATTCTCTTTGACCTGATTATTGTGTGAGCTTGGGAAGGGAACTTGACATGCTAGGAAGGCATACTTAACTACGGATTCATTTGCTTAGGATGGCTGTGCAGGGCAATCATATGGGTAAGTGAAGAGAAGAGCTAAAAGTTTTAGAGACAATACTCGCCCACTCGATTATTATGAACCCATAGATATGAAGGCCTTTCTTGTAGACTGTTCTTCCTTCGACATAGATGGCCTTTCTATACGACTCAGCCAATTTACTTACAAGATTCATCATTGTAGGATATCTCTAACATACACGATTGATGCAGACATCATTGAGATTTAATTTTTGTTTGTTATTGGGCTTTATTATTTATATTTTTATTATTGAGCTTGTAGTAGTGGGTTGGCCCAAGCCCACCACTTAGCTAGGTTTTTATTATTGAATGGTTATTTCGTTGTAGTTGGATCAATTAATGAATGAATAAAATTTCGATTGGCGACTACCAACGTTTTCCCCTTTTTCCTTGACGGTTCTTTTTCTTCTTTGCCGGCTGTTCTTCCTTTCTTCTTCTTCTTCTGGTTTTCCTTCTACTGTTTACCAATTCTTGGCTTGAAGTTCAATTGATTCTACATCAACGATGCCTTGAAACTTAAGTTTGTTACTATTAATATTGTTTACTATGTTTTGGTTATGTGGTAAACTATTTTATAACTAGCTCGTCTTTGTTGATTTTTCTTATCTCCCGTTTTCTTGTAGACAACTTCATCCCAAAGTAGCCTTTTTGATCATTTGATCAATGTCTGGGAATTTAATCTGGGACCTATTCCAGGAACCTGCAATCTTTATTTCTTGGTGGACTTTAAGTTCCAGTCACCATTATATCGACAGGTGAGCATCTACACTATATTAGTTTGTGCGACAACTTGTATAGGCGTATAGCAGTAATAATGTTTGTAATTATTTTAATTCATTTTGGTAGGGATATTGAATGGCGTTATCTGTTTTGTTTCTATTACTTCCATTCACCGGATTAAACTTGATATTGAAATTCTGGGATATGATGTCATAATTTCCACGTCAATATAGAAGTTCTTAGTTGAAACATTATAGAAGTAATTAGAGTATTGCCCTTCAGGACAACACCAGAAATGATGGCAAAAATTAGAAGATTTCTTGTCAATGGCCAGGCTTCTTTTAAGACTCCTTTTTCTAGTTATTAGAATAAATGCTCACCATCCATATAAAATTTAGTTGCCTGTACAGTTACTAGGAGGAATTATGAACACATCAAAAATATTCATGTTACTTTGGTGACTCTTGCCACCCCCAACCAACGACATAGAGACGTGCATTTTGCTTCAAGATATGGACATACGTGCTGTTACTTTAACAATCCTTGATCTGATCTGCAATTGGAGTCCTTTTTCCTGTCTCAATTCTGTGTTGCCATTGTGAATTCAATCCTCTGCCTCATTTTCATAATATATAAATTTACTCTTTTAAAGTTTTATACATTACAAATTGGTAAATAGATACACATTAGCAGATTAGAATATTTTATGGTTGAGATGTAAAAAAACTTGAATAAAAGTTTCATCCATTAGATGTAAACACACGAATCAGAACGGAAAAAATAGCATTCAGCAAATGGTGCTACATTGTGCAATTTACTTACATGGGTCCATGATGTTGCTTGAACCTCCGCTGATGTTGCAAATATAAATATTATGTTGTACTTTGATGGCCTAGTGGTTTTCAAGCCTATTAGATGGTTATATATAGGTTTTTTTCCTTCATGTTGTAGGCTAAAGAGGGTTCTATTACTTTAATTATATAGCATGTTGTTACGTCGTATTTTGTTCTTAGCTGATTGTTATGCTGGCATATGATATTTTTTCATTTATGGTTAGACCTTGTCATGTTTACTTTGTTTCTTTTATAGAGATTGTGGAATAATTGGACTTCTCATTTTATCTATGATTTGCTTCCAACCCCAAGCTTATTAGGAATCAGGCTTATCTTCCTGTATTTGCTTTGTGGTTTCTCTTGGCATATGCTATTATGCTTATTATTGCATTCTGTATTCTGAAGAACAAACAGAACTTAGGAATTTAAGGGCTCGTTTGGTTGGCATTTTAATTTTGAATTCATTTTCAGTTTTGAGGGCTTATTTAAGATCGTAGATAACAAGTTTAGTTTGTCATTCTGAGAAAAATGTTTCTCAAAACAAAAAACTAAAAAACATATTTGGTTTGAAATTTTTAGAAATTATTTTATGAATACTTATTCATTTAATTTGATTATTTAGTAACAAAAAATAATTTTATTTTCCCTCCGTCCCAATTATATAGGCTGAGTTTCATTTTTCTCTTGTCCCAAATACATATGCTTATTTCCTAATGTAGAATATTTTATTGTGTTCTTTTACCAATATACCCTTATTAAATTTTTCACACTTAATATGCCAACTTCTTGAAATCATCCAAATACACACATTTCCCACTTCTTTAGTTTTACATACTGAAAATTAAATAAGGGTAAACTAGGAAATATCTTGGCAAAAATTAATTTTCCAATGACATCAAAGAAATTTTCTTAATCCGTGTGAAAAACGAAACAAGCCTATATAATTGGGACGGAGGGAGTACTAATATATTATCAAGTATATACATTATAAAAAATAAAATAATAATAATAATAAATTGACTTGACAAAAATAGAAATTTTTAGTATTAAAAAAGCTCATGCTGAAGCATTGCATCTAAGGATGATTGGTCCATCTCATATATTTGAACCTATGCAACCATTTGTAATTAGTTTATATTCATTGTAAAGAAAATAATTAAGCATCAACGTATCTTCAACAATCGCATTGAAACCATTCGTAAATAATAAATCATCGTCACTCAAATCATCTTCACTCACATATTGAACCAAACGTGATTTAGCAGACATCCTTGTGCACAAATATATTCATAATCATCATTGTCCATATCAATAATCATTTAATAATTACTCCAACAAATATAATCGTTATGCCCATGTTTGAGCCCATTTTTTAAAAAAATATTTTTTCCCAAACTCATTTGCAACCACACATTCTTACAATAAAATAATTTGTACGTAAACCAAAAATTTTTTCATACTTTTTAACCACATTTTTCAAAAAATCACTATTACAAAATCTTTTTTTTTTTTTTTTTTTTATACACAAAATGGGGCTCAAACATAGCCTATATTTAGAAATGTACAATCATTATGATTAGTCAACACATTGATTAAAATTAAATAAGCAAGTCTTGAGAATTACAAAAGCTCTTAATCAACATATGAAAAGAATGCAATCCTACGGTAGAAGTTCAAAATATGCCACCTGACCAATCAATCAAGCAAATCAAAGAAGTTCCAAGATAGGTCCTCTACTAATTTCAGGCACAATCACAAATGTCATCGTCAAATTTAGATCCTTAAAAGCCTTACTTCTTTCATATAAACCTCATTAGACACTCCTTCAATGTTGTTTAAGATGTTTTAGGGACACCATATTTGAATAAGGATTCAGTAATAGCTTCACTAACCCTCGCATGATTAGTTGACTTTTCTTGAATGCGTGCAAGATTTTCTTTAAGATATAACATCCTGAGTTCAACTTCCTATTTTTCATATTAACTATAGATGACCACTGCATCATGTGTTCCTCAAGTTTTTCACCTTTTGTGATATGGTGACGTTTGGCGATGTTTGTTAGGTGTTGTATCATGGTGCCGACAATACTAGAAACTTCATCCTCATCATTTTCCATATGTACATGCTCCCCTGCTCAAAAAATCATTTTCTAGTTGTCTTTCTTCATCTGATGTTAGAGGTAGCTGAGTGGAAGCATTGCTTATACCTCCAGTAGTTGTAGTCCTGCTAAAAATCTCTCCAAGAAGTTCATAATGCTTACATCCTTCCTAAATGTTTTATACTCAGTTTTGTTCATCTACAATAGTGAAAATAAGGCATATATATTGGCCACATTAATATATTGTATAAAGAAATGTAATAAAATGATAATATAATCAAATAATGGTGAAGATATTCTTTACAATACATACCATTAAAAGTGTTGCCAAACTTCCTCTGTGTTATTAACTTGGTTGGTATTTGAATCCCATGTAACACTTGTATGTAAGGTCATAGAACAAGCGATGCACCTTACATAAACGGTACCACATACCCTTCAATCTCTCCATCCCATAATCAGATTTTGTTAAAACAACCATCTCTTGATTGATCTTGCCACATTCGTTTTTCATGAATGTCAAACTTCGCAACTTTCTTACTTTCACGTTGTAGTAAAGTACCCCAATAAAGGTGTGTTTGTTCTCATCGGACAACGGAATTGATTTCTTAGTCTTACATCTGTGACCACCCATGTTTTCTAATGAAGATAATTCCACACATAAATAAAATTCTGAATAAATAAGCTATAATCCAAGGAGGTCAACAAAGTTCCACACTAGCTCACCCGATGTAATAATCCCTTGGCAGATAGACGTCCTTTATTGGACCAAATTGTTTAAATGGCCTCGTTAAATCATCTGTCCTGCTTACAGCATATCAAACCATTAGACAGAAACTCAAGCAGAGGTGCCTTGTTATAAGCAAAAGTACGAACAGCAGTAAATAAACTCATATCACCAACACAGCCTTAAAATTGATACTAAATACTTAATCCTAGTCAATCAAGTAGTAAGCAGGGTATAACTTCAGACAATATAACTTTATAAAGAAAACAAACTACAAGCATATTATGATTCAAAATTTCACTACCCTTCCAATCATACAATTGACATTTCACTCTGTAAAGTTTTAATACTCTGATCATTAGAAAGAACTCATGTTTTACTTGCAAATAGGGCATCAAATTTTTGGATTGCTAAAATAAATCATACAACTTAAACATGGAAGCAAAAAAACTTCATTTCACCAGAAATGTTAACAGTATATCAGACTCCTTAACCAGTTAGAGTTGTATACAGAACAACTGAGAGTCTAAATATAACCACACCATGTTAACCTTATCACCAATGTATACTAATCATTTTTTCATCAGTTTTGACCCAATCAAAGTTTTCCTGCTCTCACTAAATCAAAATCCTCACTCTTACAAGAAAGTTTCGGCCACCCAAAAATGAGCCAAAGTGCTTCAACACAAATTTCAAACCGAGCCCAAACGTGAAAGACAGATTGGTTGGAATATGGTAAAAAATTAATAGAAATTGACTTCAATAGCACTGAAATAAGTCTTTAGGTGATAATCCGTTTCAAACGCTTGTTGTTTTTTTGACATTTTAGAACCTAATGAGGAAAGATATTTACCTGAAATTTACGATCAACTAGAGTAGAAAGAGATAGATTCTTGCACACACACACACACACACACAGAGAGAGAGAGAGAGAGAGAGAGAGAGCTGTTGCCGGAATCGATCTGAAGACAGCGACGGAGGAAGAAATGGATGATGAAGCACTAGGGTTAAGAGTGAGAAAAGGGAAAAACAATTGTAGTGTATTAATTTGGATTTATTTTAATTTTGTATTTTGAGCGTTTTGACTCAAAATGTTAAAAATGGCAGTTGAGTTTTATGTTATATATTTACCTTGTTTTCAAAAATGTATTTTTGAAAATGCATTTTTGAAAATACCATACCAAATACGTTTTGGGTGTTTTCCAAAATTGAAAACTGAAAACAGTTTAATAACAACCAAGCACACCCTAATTGTTTATCATTTTAGCCTTTCTAGTGGCACGGCTAAGCTGTTTTAAGAATTCAATGGTTTTTGGCTGACAGATGGCGAATATGTTCTTCAAGGAAGTGGTATCCCGTCTTGTTGGTTCTTTTAATGATCGATGTCATTTGATATACGGACCCGGGATCCCAGTTCATGAAAGTACCTATGAACAAAGAGCATGAAAGTTTTCATCTTTTAAATCATGATGAACTTCATTCCTATACTTAAGTGAAATATTAACAAGCTGAAACTAAATGAATCATATTTGAAGCCCTCGTGCTTTCTTCTGGGTAGTTTTGTGCCCTATAAACGTTTGGCATTGGCATATCAGATTTGAAGGTCGAAAGGCACTGACTTGGCAGACCCGAAAAGCGGTATTATCTCATATATCTGATGCAGATAAATACAGTATTTCCTCTGTTATGCCATTTCTCAAAGGCAAAACGAGGATTATGTTAATCTATACGGCTTGTAACTAATGGCTAATATTTCAACTTAGATGGTGTACTTTGTGTTTTGGGAAAAATCAAGGTGTACGATGGTATAATCCTAACTAGGATAATTACGGGTTAAATGATGAAATTTGAATTCCTTGTGAGCGTTTTTCCATTTTTTATTTATTTTTTCATGTCGTCATTGTAGAATGTCATGCTTTGCTTATAATTTGTTTTATATGAGGATCGAATGCCATTGGAGTACTACTAGGGGCGTAAGGTGGGCTGTGCCAACTGTCACGTTGGGGCCGGAAGGTTTTTTAAACTTCTTTTGCGTCGATGGTTACGTATATAATTTGTTTTTATTTTCAATTGTACTGTTCATATATGTTTTTTTTATTAAGATTTCAATCTCAATCGACACTGCTACCCATCACATCCTGTTGTCGCCGCTGCTGCCACCACCTCCAATCCCATGCGTTGTCGTTGCCACCACAATATCCACGTTCACAACTAGTATGATCTTCACCGTGATTAATTCACACTCTAAAAAAACTCCAAAATTCACCCAGCACCACCACATAATCTTCCCCGCTGCCACCAAAGCCATACATCTCCGATTGTAAACTCTCTCTCTTCCCATCAGTTTAAGATCTAGATTTGAAATTTTCTGATCTGGATCCGAATTTTTGAGTGTTATATGCAAATTGGGTTGCGGGAGTGGTGGGAATCGGGATGAGGTTTGGGGTGCTTAATTTTTATGATGGTGATATTTTTATAATTTTTGGTGCTGACGATTTTGATAATTTTCTTGTCGGCAAAATTTTCAATTTCAGTGACCTATAAAATTGTTTTTTCTTTTCCTTCTTTTTGGTGGTGGGTAGTGACTGGTGATTGATAGTGGTGATTTTAGTGATTTGTGGTGGGGCATCGGTGGTAGTGGCGGTGACAGTAGCGTCACGATGTGCAATTCTAATAATTGGTTACTAATTTGGAGGCATGAGTCTCAAGGGTGATCGAGTATTCATAACGAAAAGACATTTAAAAATATAAAACAAAAAATAGAGAACTTTCTAACTGGGATCAAAGTCTATCATAAGAATTATTTGCGATGGACCAAGAAGACCGTTGGTAATTTATCACTTTTCCAACGAGTTACGACTTACAAGTTTTGCTGTCGAAAATTTGAAAATCTATTTTAAAAATTAAGAAATTGAAAACTTTTCAATAACTAACCAATATTTTCAACGGAGAGCCGTTGGAAATTTACAGTTTTTTCGACGGGTTTTGGCCTATCGGGAAATGAGTAGGCACTTTTGAAAAAATAGGAAAAGAGACGTTTCCATTGACTTTTGGTGTCCTTCGCAAAATATCAATGGTTCCGACATGTTCAAGAGCCCTTCGAAATGTATTAAATTAAAACTTGTGTAGGTGATAACCCTCCTCAATAAATTTCGAATCTACATTTTAAGTCATGCTAAATTGAAAATTGCACATATCTATAATAGATACATGGCACAAAATATTATTGTCATTTTCTTTCATTGCACGAATCATTCTTATTGTTTTACTTTTGGCAATTGGACCTCATATTAACGATTCTTTGTCCAAATCATATGTGTCGTCTCATTTCATTCATTTACTCGTTCAGTTGATAACGTCAAGTGTACTCATTTGATTTGCCCAATCAAGATAGATAGGTCAAATATTGATTTTTGCGACATTTGACAAATCAATAGGTCAAATCTCAAGTTTACTATGGAAATCTCGAGTTTTTGGTCATACCTTAAATTTGTTGGGCAAATATCATCTTTGCTGTGGAACATGAGAGGAATTAGTGCACAACTTTTGATACACATATCTCCATACGAAAAATATTAATATATATCATTGAAACGAAAACTCAATTTAGAGTTGAGTTGTAAATCAAAAATTATATGCGTTTGAAGTTAGAAAGTTGACCAAACTCGAGATTTGCCCAATATACTTGACTGTTGCATAGCGCACTCGAGGTTTGTCCCACAAATTCGATATTTGCCTAGAAAACTCGAAAGTTGACATGCTAACTCATCATACATCTAAATTTGATATTTGTCCAATTAGCATCTCGACCAAATTGACATTGGACAAAATCACATTAGTGGATTGCACATGTGACCATTCGATGGAGCAAATTAGCATAATGAGACGACGTGGATGATTTGCGAATGATCGATCTGAGAGCCCATATTTTAAAAGTGAAACTATACGAACGACTTGCACTGTGAAAGCAAATGATAGAAACTTTTTGTGTCATGAGAAAATAGACCCTTTTAATAAAAGATTATCTAAAGAAAAAGAGTTAAAAGAATGTACACTGTATTACGTAAGAGATGGCTATATTGTGCTCTCATCCTTTGGAATATATGACAAAAAAATCAAGTTGGCAGCTTAACTTTATGCATGCATGCATGACTTTGATTAAGCAGCATCAGCATCAGCATCAGCAACTTGCTAATTGCGGCACCTTTTATCTTTGAGGTTACCTTTTGGTGTAGACGTTTTTATATTTGAATCAATTTTTTTTGGACAAATCGATCACTTCAATCCCAATCCATAGAACATTATAATACAGGACAAAACAATTTAGTCTTATGCATGTAAACTTTCTTTGGAGATGATATTTAGATTCATTATGTTTCTGGTATTGCTAGTTGTTCTTTCTCTATCCACAAGTCACTGAAATTGAGATGATGTTTATTATTTTTTGTCGTTATTATTTTTTCACTAACTATCGTTTGTTAAGATTTGAGGTTCAACCTTAAAATAGGAACCTTGTTAAGATGAGTAACTAATATTTTTATAAGTTAGTCTATATTTTTTATTTTTATTCGATTTGAGATTTTATCCTAATACATGCTCCTGCAAATTGGTGGCTCATTTAAGCAGATCGATCTTGAAATTCGTGTGATCGTTTTTAAGTCTTAATTGGATTGAATTACTAGTTGGAACTTAACGAATTCTGATATCATGAGATTTCATTTTAAAAGATCAATCTTAGTAAGAGTAGTAGATCAAACTCTTATAAATTAGTTTATATTTTCATCTTCATTCAACGTGAAATTTTCTCCCTTAACATGTCACCGCAAAATAGTGACTCGTTTGAGCAAATCATTCTTGAAATTTGCTTGCACATTTTTGAAGTCTTAATTAGTGCAAAATTTATCTTTAGAGTTTAATGGACTATGATACCATAATAAAATTTGGAGATTCATCTTAAAATGTCAACCTTGTTGAGAGGAGTAATCCAATCTTTTATAACTTGGTTTATGTTTTTCATTTTTGTTCGATATGAAATTTTATTCCTTAACATTATTAATTACTAAAATAGCTTATGAATTTTCATTGATGAAAATATTTACTAACCAAATATTTGACATCAGAGACCCAAAACATTTGCTATATCAAGAGCTAAGGGCATGTTCTCTTTGTCGTTTTCAAGCCGTTTTTTATTTTCGATTTTCCAAAAAAGTAAAAACGCGTTCTCTTTCCTATTTTCGAAAACGCGTTTTTGAAAACAAGTTTAAAATTTATAAAGAAAACCCAAAACGACAATGACGTTTTGAGTGTTTTCAGTTATAATTTGGCCAAAATGTTCAAAACACGTTTTCGTTGTTTTCAGTTAGTATCACTCCCAAACCTATCACTTTCCTTCTCTTCTCTCTCTAGCCTCTCTGTCCCTCCTCTCTCTCTCTTACCTCCCTTCTCTCTTTCTTCTCTCTCTCCAATGACATCGACGATGACGACGAACGACCAGAACACCCTTCATCGACATCGACGTCGGCTTCATCGATTAAGAGAGCCAAATTCGATTTACCGAACCCGAATTTGATTCCAAAACCTATGCCTGTTTATTGCCCCACCCCAGCTTTGAATCTCCCTGCTGAAGCTCCGATTCTTGGAAGGTCCATATCCAAGCGAGAACGAGCAGCCTTAGTTTTGATCCCTAAAGTACAAAACTCGGACCTGCCACCTCCTTTCAATTTGCCATCAAGCTATTTATTTGTTGATGCTGAGCATGGGGATTGTTTTGGATTTGGTTTTGGTGTGGTTTTGGGGGTCAGGTGGTGGTGGTGTTGGCTGTGGTGGTGTTGATCTGTGCATACGGTGGTGTGCGGTGGTTTGTGATTTTCGGTGGTGATCTGTGTGTGCTGTGGTGTGTGCGGAGATGCTGCTAGTTCTAGTGCGGTAGGTGATACAGGTGGCGATGGTGTTGGTGCACTTAGTGGTTGTGATGGTCACGATGGTAGTAGGCGTTGGTGTGCGGAGGTTCTATCATGGTGATATTTGGTGCAACCATTTCGTCGTTGCAGTGGTGGTGTTGGCAATGATGCAAGCATTACAAAGAAAGAAGAAAGAGAACACGTTTTCTAATTTTGGATTTTTGAAAATAATTTTTCAAAATGACAAAAAGAACACATTTTCAACAATTTCAAAATAGAGACTCAAAATACAAAAAGAAAAACGAAAAACTGAAACACGAAGAGAACAGCCCCTCACTGTTTCGTTTGTAATCTTTTTTGTCTCCTCTGAAGATTTATTGGTGGCCAAATATGATTATTTTTGAAAAATAAGAAAGACGGAAAGCAAAATGAAGAAAAAATAGGTTGAATGCTTTAGTGCGATAATTTGTGATAGAGTTTTATTGATTTTGATAGAACGATAAAAAGAGGAAAAATAAATATCTCGTCGATGTCGATGTCGATCACGATGTACACACAAAAAAAACTTTGTGGTTGAGATGAAAATTAGTTGATATTAAGATCCCATCAAAACCCTACAACCAATGAGACCCCACACAAGTTGAACCATTTTCTAGCTGTAAAAGTGAACGAATTATTGGATAGAATTTAGGTAACATCAAAATCAGTATATGAGCTAAGATCTGGACAGGTCTTGCAAGTCTAAAAAGTAATTTATATGGTCATTTCATTTACTGATTAATGTGTCAATTAAAAAGAATGAAAGATGGAAGAAAAAAGGGAAAACATTTAGTGGGCATTTCTTGTCATGGTTTGTTGATCAAAATTCCACTTCTCTCTGGTATATTAAACTATGAATATGAAGTAAAGAATCATACCTTTTTTCAAAAAATAAATAACCATATAAATTACTTTTCAATAATGAAAATAAAAGCTGAAAAGATTAACCAGCCAAATAGCTAGGCTATTAACGAAAATGTTGAGACGGTGGTCCACCAACCCGAAATGGGTCACGTCTAGCTTCATTTTTCTAGACGAACGAACCTACCATAAACAATAAGTCATGCCCAGCCTCTTGTCATGTCATCAATCCTTTAACTTTTAAAATGTCGAGTAAAGGAGTACCGACAATTGATTTAATATTTTAGTAAGTTCAGTATTATTCAAAAAACCTTTGAAGTTCACACAACTAATATATTGAGAAAATTCAATGACATCTCAAAAAACTTAATAACTTCAATGGCAATTAAGAAACATCTAATATAACACCTTAATAAAATTAAAATATTTATCCCCAAACAGATTATCCTATTATTTTATTAAACTATTCTTGATTAATGATGGTAATCAACATTATTTACATCTATCAAGTTATCAACCACCGCTGGCTGATTGGTGTAAATGGCGTTAGTTATTTACAATGGCCAAAGTTGTACAAATAAAAAAATAAAATAAAAAATTGTATAACCATTCAGATTCTCCCCTCCAAGATTGATCTCCTTTGATAACTGAATCTAAACCTTTGTACTGAATTATTTGCAGAAAAAACTTCGCCTGCAACCAAGGGCAGACGCAGAAGTTTAAAGTTAGAGGTACAAATACAATCGAACTTGCAAAGAAGTTGAGAGAAATTTTACAATTGAAAATTTACATAAAAAAAATTCATACCCTATGTAATTTTGCATCTGAAAATTTACATGGAATATGACTTTTTCGGATGTAAAATTTCGAAAAATTTTTATGTCATATTTAATATAAAATGTTCTAATAAAATGATGAAAATTACATTGAGAAATTTATATCACAAAAATAATAAATGTTAATGAAATAATTGAATTGTTTTAAAGAAAATGTGAGTTAGACGCCTTTATTTAAAACTCACATTCAACGCATCTTTAACTATTTTCGATATCTGTTTAGACTATTCGATATGTCTATAATATAGTTCTCGAAATAAGTCATAAGTAATTTGTAGATTCGATTGACGTACGATCGTCGGAGAATTTTTAAAATTAGCATGTTATCGAAATTTTCGAAATACTAATTTTGAACGACCTACTCTGACAAGTCGTAATATTTGGCACGATTGATCGTTTCGTACGTCATTAATCACGTAAAAAATTAAATTATGAGCATGAAATGATATTAAGAATGCAATATTTCAATTTCGTTTCACATTCCATAATGATTTTGAAAATTGCAATAAAAATATAAAAAATTTAATAGTGAAAAAAAATGGAGCAAAGTTGGGGGTCACGTGACCACCCGGCTATCCCTGTGTCCGCCCATGCCTGCAACCTTCCAATCTATACGTAGGTCAAGAATGCTGTTTTGCGTTTGACTATGCATGTTAGACTTTGGTCACACAGTCTGGCTGGCAAGTAGGGAGAATTTTTTACTACAGTAATTGGCGGCACAATGGTGGCTGATGCATTGTTTCAAGAAATGAACTTACAGGGTTCCTTTAAAAATAGGCTAGTCAAAATATCAAAAGTCAAAGTACCAAAATTCCACTTTGACTTTTTCGTTATTGTATATTTTCAACATTGGCCTATTTGAGTTCAAAAGACAAAATTGTCCTTAAGTATATAAAATAATTATAAAATATAGTTTTGTTAAAAAGACAATACTACATTTTTAGTTAACAAATAAAAATTAAACACTCCCTACTTAAATTCAAAATCAACTTACTTTTGTTATTAAAAGACAATATTACTCTTTTACTTAATAATTGAAAATCAAACACTTCTCACTTAAAATATCAAACTCATTTAACTTTTCTTATTTGTATATTGCAACACAGATAAAAACTCTCAACTTTCATCTGCTTCAACCTTAAAATCTGAAATATTTATCAAACGCTGAAGTCTGAATTTTTTTTATATTAATCACTTCGAATCGGTAAGTATATTTACGTATGTTTAATTTCGTTTTCGTTAAATCAGTATACATTTTAATCGTTAAATTTATTCCGACATAGATAATTAATGTAGATAAATTTTTTAACAGATCTATAATTTTTTTAAATATGAACGAGAAAAAAAATTCATCTGCATTTTAGGACGAAATGGATATGAGGAGAAACAATCGGCCGGTTGTTTAACGGCCGAGACAGTCCGAAACAGTCGATTGTTTCATTTTTTTTAAAAAAAATATTGTTAAAAGCCGAATTTTCGACTATGTATTTTCTTAAAAAAATTATGTCCAACTGTTTCGCTTTTTTTTTTTTAAAAAAAAAAATTCCTATTAAAAGCTGAATCTTCGACTATTTATTTTCTTAAAAAAAATCTATTTGTTCTTACAGATATGGTTGTAATGCCAATTTTTGTATGGAGATGGACAAACGATAGGCATGGTGATACTCCAATTTTCATAACGGAGAGTACAACATATGCCAGAATGTACCATGATTTACAAAACAAGCTGAATGTTGAGCCCTCTCAGTACGATATGGAACTGTGATTTCAATTTAAGGATGATTCATCTATTCCGATTCCACCTATCAAGGTTACTTGTGATGAAGAGGTGAATTATCTATTTGAATTAAAGAAAATGTACACAACTCCTCTTTTGGTGACTTTAGGGAGGAAGGATGTCTTCGAATTTGAATGCGGAGATTCGGATGGAGAGGGATCACAATACCAATTATTCTTGCGACACAATGGAGATAGCTCGTGAGGATGATGTGGTTATTCCCGAGCCAGTTCTTCCTCATCGTGATCTCATTGTTACAGAATTTCAGTCGGTAGTTCACGACATCGAGAACGACAATGTATTTACAAACGAGGAGCGCAGGGGCGGAATTAGTGAACCGTCATCTAATTATTCTCGTGTAGTTCCCGATGATGGGGATTTGTACGTCGAGCAACTGTTTGAAAAAAAAAAGAAATATTTAAAAGAAGTTGCGCAACGATTTCAAATTCTTTATTTAATTATATACATAAAAAATTCAAACAAAAGGAAA
>CAIGRN010087756.1:0-17371 GCA_903798345.1 Fraxinus anomala | reverse complement strand
ATTATCATTTATATTTTGGTGGTTTGAGAGTCTTGTGAAAACTCGATTGTTGTTAAGGATATGTACTCCTGTTGTAAGTCACATAAGGATAAATGCTCCTTATTGTAAGTCACTTAAAGATAAATGTCCCTTGTTGTAAGTCACTTAAGGATTGATACTCTTTGTTTGTAAGTTACTATTATAGTGTAATTGGCCTTACTCGTGAAGGAGAGCTTGGTAACGGGGACGTAGATTACAGTGTGTATCGAACCCTTTAAATTCGCTTGTTATCTTTATATTCGTGTACTTTATTTTAAATTGTCATTTATATTATGACATATCCATACTTGAATTAAGTTATTGAATTTGCATATTTACTTCTCATATTATACTTTGCATTTATTTTTATATCTTGTGAATTAAATAAGTTTGAAACTAATTATCGAAAAAGTTAAAAAATCAATTCACCCTTCTTTTGGTTAGTTATTTTTGGGTTATCAATAATCTTATTCTTCTTCATCGAAGTTTAGAGAGGTGGTGTCGGATTTGGGTTGGGTTGGGTTGGGCTGGGTTGAGTGGGGTGGGTGGAGAAGATAATATGATATTTTTGGTTTTTGATTTAATTATTTTATTTTAGTTTTTTTTATATGAAAAAAATGTAAAATTATCCTTTTGCCCTTTAAAAATTAATCAACATTAGTCAGATTTTTGATATTTGGTCAACTAACAAAGAAAGTAACGATTTTTGTCCGTTTGGATTGGAGTTTTTAAAGGTTTGGTATCTCTAGTGGCACAAAATAAAAAGTTTGGACAAAGTCTGCATAATTGTGAAATGTTTGATATCGTGACTGCAATTTTCCCTTTATTTATTAATTAAGTGAAGTTATTGAATTGTTGTTGTCTTATCGATTGATTTATATATAAATTTTACTACATTGATATTTTTAAAATTTTGGTCCTCAATAAAAATCGTGGATCTGCCCTCGGAATGAAATAAATTAAATGGAGTTCGATAATTGTTGAGCAAATAATTGATTTGCAGAGTTACAATAATTCGTGAAATTAATCATTTTTTTGAGATTTGGAATTAAAATAAAAAGTCTTCAATGCCGACTTTAAACACCTCTAAAATTCAGTTAATTAAATTAATGCTCATTGAACTTTATCTTAGGTTATTATTTGCTCATTAAATTTTTTTTTAAATAAAGTTATTCATTGCTCACCCATATTTTAAAAAAAATGGTTATACTACATGTAAATAATAATTTACATACACATGAGTGGTAAAAAATGATTGGATCAAAATTTCTTCTACCAAATAACTTCTTTACTATCTTTTTGACACCTCATGTGTATGTAAACCATTATATAATTACTTATGTACAATTAGCATTATTTTTAAAAGAATGTTACCCACCCATCACTCATATTAATTCAATCATTCCATGTGGACTCTGTGAATGACATGTAGGATTTTCATCTGTCTACATGGTTTTTTTTGTCCATGTGGACATATAAAATTGATATGAGTGATGAATGGATAACATTTTTAAAATATAAGTGAATAGTAACTTTTTAAAATTTGGGTGTCTAAGTAGTAACCTAATGTAAAAATTAAGTGAAAATTGATTTAATTAACTCAATGCGGATATGTCAAACATTAGGTCTGACTTCATTCATCCGACTGCAGAAATTTAACAAAAAATTAGGGAAACACGAGAGAGAAGCGACAACATACGGAAGAAGAAAAGAGAGAGGCCAAATGGCAAGCATCAAACACGAAGGCTGCCAAAGTTTTGATTGAAGGCAGAGGCAGAGGTTGAGAGGCGTAAGAGAGAGTGAAAAACCTTCGATGATTTAAGGTTTTGTGATCGTTTTAGTGTTTTGCTTAGTTTTTTGGGCAGATTGGACTGCAAGTAAATTTTGATCAACGAGCAAAGAATGTTGAGAAAGGTACCCCATATTAAATACAAGTGAAAATTATAACTATGGTTTCAAATCTTTCAGCTTATACTCAAACCATTAATTTGTACACCAATAGTCCCAAAATAATTTAGTTGCAACATCCCCCAAAAGAAGAATCCAGATTGCAATAGAATCAAGTCAACACAGAATTGCAAAGCCATTCCGGAAGTGAAGCAATGAACCACCCACATCCATCCCTACTCCAACCAAACACCCCCACAATTTCTCAGTTGCACAATATCCATTTTCCGTGAAAGAAGAATTTCAAGTATCTGAATTCGTTTTAAGAAAATGGCAGATATGAAGCTAACAGGAATGCAGTGTTCCAGTTCATTTGAATTCCTTTAAAGAAAATACAGTAGGGAAAGATCGGAGGTGGATTGAATTGTCTGGCACTATACACCAAACTCTGTATATTGTGTTTATATAGATTACAAAATAACAAATAGATAACAGGAGGATTTTTTTGATAATGTTCTACAACTAAGTTTGTTAAACAACCTTATCACTAATAGTTTGAACAAATCAAAACCTTATCAACTAGTAATCTTATTTCTTAGATTGCTACGGACTTCTGCAGACTGTGTTTGAATCTTGATAAGATACTCTTAACACCCCTGCGTAGAGGACAGACCAATAGTTTGACCCTCAGAAAAGTAGAACGAGATGCAATTTGCTCTTTTGTAAACATATCTGTCAGCCCCTGAGTAGAGATAAACTTCACCAATATATCTTGATTCATAACCTTTTCTCTGATGAATTGATAATTGATTTCCACATGCTTAGTTCTTGCATGGAATACTGGATTGGATGCCTAGGCAATTGCACCTATGTTATCACACCACAAAGTAGGTGCGTTGGAAAGAACCACCCATATTTCTTTTCTTTGAACAACATGCGTAGCCAATACAACTCTGCTGTTGCTATGGCCATAGATCTGTACTTAGCTTCTGTACTTGATCTAGAAACTACATTTTGCTTCTTTGCTGTCCAGGAAATAAGATTTTGACCTAGGAAAACACCGTAACTATTAGTACTTCTCCTGTTATCTGGATTTCCAACCCAATCACTATCGTAAAAGGCATTTAATTTCAAATCTAAAGGGGTATAAAACAGTCCAAAAGTAATGGTTCCCTTTAGATAGCTTAGAGCTCTTTTAGCTACCATCCAATGTGAGTCCCTCGGCGTGTGCATAAATTGACATAGTTGGTTGACCGCATATGTAATATCATGACGTGAAATGGTGCAATATTGTAATTCACCACCTACTCCTCTGTATTCAGTAGGGTCAGAAAGCAATGCATCAGTTACTGTAGACAATTTGGAACCAGATGTAGTGGTACACGCCAGAGGTTTTGCTCTAGAAATCTTGGTGCTTTCTAACGAATCTGCAATATACTTTGTTTGACAAAGGTGTAACCCAACATTTCTTCTGTATACTTCAACTCCAAGAAAATAATTGATCTGTCCTAGGTCCTTAATCGGAAAAGTGTTTTTCAATTTGTCAATGAACTCACAGATTGCATCTTAATTTGATCGTGTCACAATTATGTCATCTACGTACACTAGCACAAACATTTTCAAATTGTTAGTGCTAAGAACAAAAAGTGAATGATCTACTGAGGTTTCAACAAAGCCATACTCAATTCTTTGTTGGGACTGTCTCCTAAACCAAGCTCTAGGGGCTTTTTTTAGCCCGTAGAGTGATTTATGAAGTTTACACACAAAGTTTGGGTAATTATCATAAATAAATCATCTAGGTCGCTCCATGAACACTTCCCCATCTAAAACACCATGTAAAAAAGCATTAGAGACATCAAGTTGTTTAATGTTCCAATGGAGAGTAACTGCTAAAGCCAATACCAATCTGATGGTAGATGGTTTAACTACAAGAGAAAAAGTCTCATGGCAATCAATTTCAGCTCTTTGATCAAATCCTTTAGCCACAAGTCTCGCTTTGTACCTCACAATGCTACCATCAGGTTTTCTCTTGATCTTATAGACCCATTTGTTTCTCACCACCTTTTTATTGTCTGGTTTAGGCAAAGAGACCAAGTCCCATTCGTCATCAATGCAGCAAACTTGCTACCCATGGCTGCTCTCCAATCCGGACTAAGAACTGCTTGTGTAAAACATGATGGCTCAGTTTCATGATAGACACTGGAAAGGGCTTGCAAAGGGTAACGTGTGGAATAAAATGTTCTGTAATCATAGAAAATTTCAGGTTTAGAATGGCCAGTTTTAGACCGTGTCATTATTTGACACTCTTGGATCGGTTGGGGATCGGAGTCAAGTTGGGAATGTGATTGGTCACTAGTGGGTTGATCTAGAGTAAAGTATTCTGGGGTAGACAGAGTGATGTTATGTGAGACGATGGTTAGTATCGGACACAATATTTTCTTGATTTGTAGATGGATGGTTGGATGATATATCTAACTCATGTTGGGCTCTTTCTGAATCAATTTGTTCAAGGGGTTATTGAGATTCAGTCGAGGACTCCCCTGCACGAAATTGATCTGACAAAAGTAATTGCGGTGAAAGCAGAGAAAGTTTGGTAGAAGTGGACTTACCAGGAGCCATGTCACTCAAAGGAACTGTGTAAGAGTGCATCTTTATCCAAAGCTGAAAAGTTTTGTTCATTAAAATCACGTCTTGAGATGTACACACGCCCTGTTTTCAAATCCAAACATCTATACCCTCTATGTTGACTAGCATAACCTATAAACACACATTGTTTGTTGTGAAAACATAGTTTATACAGTTCATAAGGCTTTAAAAGAGGAAAATAAGTGCAGCCAAAAACTCGTAGTCAGGAGTAATTTGTTAGCTTCTTATAAAACATGTAATATGGTGTCCGATTGTTGAGAAGTACTGTAGGAAGCCTATTAATTAACAATACTTATGTTAAAAAGGCATCAGTCCAATAAGTGTTCGGTAGGTGAGCAGTTGCTAACAATGTTAAACTCATTTCTATTATATGTCGAGGT
This sequence comes from Fraxinus anomala, assembly GCA_903798345.1. NCBI lineage: Eukaryota > Viridiplantae > Streptophyta > Magnoliopsida > Lamiales > Oleaceae > Fraxinus > Fraxinus anomala. The sequence continues at coordinate 12,440 of CAIGRN010087756.1, read as the reverse complement.
TTTCTTTCGACAATTCCATTTTGTTGTGAAGTATGAGGACATGTTAGTCTATGGAAAATTCTATATTTGGACAAGAATTCCTTGAACTTACTAGATAAATATTCTCCATCGTTATCTGTTTGAAATTGTTGAATTTTGCAAGAGAATAAATTTTCCACTAGAATCTTGAATTTCATAGAAGTTGAAAATACATCAGATTTAAATCTCATGGGATACAACCATGTAAACCTAGAAAAATCATCGACAAATAACACAATCTACTGCCACAAACCGAAGTTGCTGGAGAAACCCATACATCAGAATGGACTAAGGCTAGAGGTCTAATACTTTGCCTAGTAGATTCTGAAAAAGGCAATTGTTTGGCTTTTCCAAGAGGACAAGTTGAGCATAATTTGAACTTTGATGATGACTGTTTTATTAGGAGATAATTTAAATGATTTAAACGCTCTGAAGTGGATGCTGCTGGATGTCCTAGTCTGAGGTGCCATTTTTCCAGCGTGGTCTTATTCCCTATTTCAGCAGTAAGACAATGAAGTTTATTAGAATGAATGTCGTGGCTAGAAAGTAGATAAAGCCCATTATCAACGAGTCCGTGATGCAATAGGAGCCTTGTCTGGTTCTCCTTCACACAAAAATATCCTCAGTTAGCACAAAATAGCAATTATTGTCCAAACAAAATTTACTAATGGAGAGGAAATTAGTTGAAGCATCTGGACAATGTAGGATTCGATTAAGCTTAAAAGAGTGATTAGCAACATGAAGGAAGTTGGAACCAGTGTGTCTTATCATCTAACCTGAGCCATTGCCTACAGTGACAGTGTGTTATCCTTCATAGGGATCCTGAGTTGCAAGGTTGGCTGCATTGGTGGTGATGTGAGCATTGGCACCACTATCTACACAACAGACTTGTTGATCATAGGATGAGTTTGCCTCTGCTGCCAAGGCTGCAAGGTCAGTAGGAGGTAGGCGGCCCTGAAAGGCAAAGTTAAACCTCTAATAACAGTCCAATGCAGTATGACCTGGTTTCTCACATATTTGGCAAATTGGTCATCCACATCGTGTTGACCCTGTTGCACACCAGCTTGTGGGTATAGATTAACATTTTTTTGTGACTGAGGAGTTGTTAGTTGAGGTCTAGGAAGAATGCCCTGTTGTTTGGATTTTTTGTTGTAGGCTGGGGCTCTTCATTTGGTAGCTGCTGAGGCAAAGTGGTTGTCTACTCCATGAGGTTGTTGATTTTCCAACAGGGATTCAAAACTTATATAAGAAAGTGAAAAGGAATGAAAATATAAGGTGCCAAACAATCAGCTGAGAATGCAATTGCTTTGATTACAATTCTTGTAATTGAATTGATTATTTGCGAATGAATTTACAGCCAATTTATAAACTCACAAACCGGTACAAAAAAGGAATATTTACAAAGAATCAAATATGGTTACAAAGAATAACAAACTCCATGTGATGAATCCTTCCGGATCCTTTTTCTCTTCTAGATCATTCCTTCAATGCTGGACCACCATTGATGCTTGAGTCATCTCCTTCGGCTGACTGTAATGCCATCTCATTTGCTGCCATGTCATCTGCCACACGGTTAACTTCATCATTATAATTCAAAACCCCCCACAAGATGGAGAGTAGATATCGATTACTCCCATCTTGATCATATGCGAGTAGAGGCTTGAAGGATTCACGGCCTTTGTTAACATGTCAGCTAGTTGGGATCCAGTGTGGACATACTCAGTAACTATACTCCCATTTTGAATTTTATCTCTCACAACATGGAAATCTATTTCTATATGCTTTGTCCTTTCATGAAAAAAAGGGATTAGTGGCAATGTATATAGCTGATTTGTTGTCACAATACAGCTTTGCTGGCTGATTGTGTTCAATTTGCAGATATTCCAACAAATACTTCATCGATGTTACTTCACAACACGCCTGCGCCATTGTCCTATACCCTGCTTCTGAAGAGGACCTTGAGACCACACCTTGCTTCTTTGACTTTCATGATACAAGTGATGAACTAATGAACACACAGTAACCAGTGACAGATCTCCTAGTTTGTGGACAAGCAGCCCAATCCGAGTCTGATTATGCTTTGAGCTGCACATCATAAGTAGTAGAATAGAGTAATCCATGTCCCGGTGCTCTTTTGATACACTTCAGTACTTTGTATGCTGCATGGAGGTTTGGCACTCTAGGCTTATCCATGTACTGGCTCAGAAGCTGTATTGGATATGAGAGGTCTGGCCTTGTTATTGTTAGGTACAATAATCGCCCTATTAACCTCCTGTAGATAGAAGGATTAGGAAGCAATTCACCATTTTCTTTACTCAATTTGACATTTTGATCAAGAGGTATCTTTAAAGGTGCTGATCCTATGGTGCCTGAATCCTCCAAAATGTCAAGGGCATATTTTCTTTGACATACACATATTCCTTGCTCTGTTCTTACAACTTCTATTCCCAGAAAGTACTTCAATTTTCCCAAGTCTTTGATCTTAAATTTCTCATCAAGTGTAGCCTTAAGTTCACTGATAGTGTCCATAGAATCTCCTGCTAGGATAACATCATCAACGTACCCTAGAATTGCTGTGAAAGTACTCTGTGTAACTTAGTGAATTAGCTGTAATCTGTCTTTGACTTGATAAAACCTTGATGAGTGATGAAGACAGATAACTTTGCATACCATATAAGCTTTTATGTAACTTGCACACCTTTGATTTGTCATTGTTGTCATATTTAGGAGGCAACTGCATATACACATCTTCATTGAAATCTCCATATAAAAATGCATTGTTGACATCTAATTGGTATAAGAACCACCCTTTCATGGCTGCAATTGCTAGTAAACTACGAATGGTGACCACTTTTGCCACAGGAGAAAAGGTCTCATGATAATCCAATCCCTCTTGCTGTATATAACCCTTTGTAACTAGCTTGACTTTGTACCTTTCGATGCTCCCATCAGCTTTAAACTTGATCTTATATACCCATTTGCATCCTATTGCTTCCTTATCAGGTGGCAGATCAACAATGACCCATGTGTTATTTGACTCAAAGAGCTTCAATTTCTGTCCTCATTGCTTTACACCATTCAGGGTGCTTGATGACTTCTTGAAAATATTTTGGTTCAATTTGAGAAGTTATGGAGCTGACAAAAGTCTTGTGAGGAATGGTTAGCCTTTTATAAGAGACACTATTGCTAAGAGGATAAGGGTTACCTGAGATTACAGATCCTTTAGTCTTGGCCAAGCTCTGCAATGAAGTGAATGAAATCACCTGTTGACATATGAAATCCTGCAAGTACTGGGGAGTTCTTTTGATTTTGGTGGACTTTCTTGGTAAGAGAGAATTTATTGGCTCATCAGCCGTAGGTCTGTTTGATCTATGGGTTGTTCAGTTTGATTTTGATTTGTGTCATAGTGTTCACTGTGACCTTCATGGTAGGAGATAGGCAGGATATCTGGCTCTTCAGGTTCCAGTAACGTGTGATTGTTTGTAGTAAGAATTGGTGAATCTTGATAGAAACAGGAATCAGTAAGATGTCCAGCTTTATTGGGCTCTGTAGTTTTGGCTTCTTTGAAAGGGAAGATAATTTCGTGAAAAACAACATTTCTGGACACAAAGATTCTTTTAGTTTGTAAATCAATGAGTTTATATCCCTTAATCCCAAAAGGATATCCAAGGAACACACACCTTTTAGCCCTAGAATCGAATTTGTATCTGCATTGCATGAGGATAGTGACAAAGGCAAGACACCCAAAAACCTTGAGGTGAGAGTATGGTGGTTCCTTTTGGAATAGAATTTCAAAGGGGCTTTTGTAATTCAGAATAGACGATGGTGTTCTATTGATGAGATACATTGTAGTCATAACACATTCATTCCAATACCTTAATGGCAATCCACTTTGAAACCTCAGGGCTCTTGCAATGTTTAAAATGTGTTGATACTTCCTCTCAACTATTGCATTTTGTTGAGGAGTCTCAACACATGATTTTTGATGTATAATCCCCTTTTCAAGATAACAATCTTTCATATTAAATTTCCCCCATTATCAGATCGAATGATCTTTATTTTAGTCTTGAATTGAGTTTCTATCATGAGATAAAAAGCCTGTAAGGTTTTTGATGCTTCAGCTTTAAATTTTAGCATGTATGCCCAAGTTGATCTACTGAAATCATCAACTATTGTGAGAAAATAACGAGTTTGATCATAGCTTGTTTCATTGCAAGGCACCCAAACATCAATGTACATTAAATCAAAGCATGCTTCTAATTTGTGCTGACTTACAGGAAATGGAAGCTTGTGCATTTTGGCTAAAGGACAAACATAACATGGCTTTGACCTATCTAGTTTGGGAATGGCTTTGTTGGAAAAAACAGAAAATGATGGATGCCCCAATCTGTAGTGCCAGATATCAAAGGGTTCTGAAAGGTTAGTCACATGTGCTGCAATACATGATCTTTTCATTAGCTGGTTCAGACTTTGTTGAAGAGCTACAGGAGAAACTGGTGTCTTCATCATATGGTAAAGACCTGACTTCAATTCACCCATTCCAGTCGTGGTCTAAGTCAAAAGGTACTGTATGTAATAATAATCATGAAGAAAAATGACACAACAATGTGATTCCAAGGTTAACTTTCTAACAGATATCAGATTAAAATCAAAAGAGGGAACAAATAGCACATTATGAAGAGTTAAAGTTTTGGTGATTTGGGTTGTCCCAATCTGAGTAACGGGGACAATGTTCCTATTTGGCAGGGAAACAAAACAGTTAATATGTGATTTAGTGAAGGTGAAATAAGATGGTGAACAGATCATAGTGTCCAGAATCCAATGAGCATTCAGTTTGTCAAAGTGCTTATTTCTAATGGTTGATAAGCAACACGATGTACCACAGATTTTTGGAATGATACTCTCAGAGTTGGATTCAGTGTTTTGAGCCTAGTTAGTGGATGATTTTAGAATAGCCATGAGTTGGAAATATTGCTCTTGAGTCATTGGCACTTGAGCCTTGTTGTTCTGTTCCTGATTTAGAGTTACAGTGGCAGTGGCTTGATTTGCAGCTAGTCTGTATCTGTTCTTTTCATAATTTTTGAGAGTTGATGGATATCCATGGAGTTTGAAGTACTTATCAGCTTTGTGGCCAAGCATTTGGCAATGAAAACATATAGGCCTATTTGGGTTGGCTTTAAAATACCTTTTAATAGAGTGTCCTGAGATCTTACAGAAGGCGCAGTAGTAGTCCTTCTTCTGCAGTGGGGAGCTTTGTTTACCACTTTCTCTCCAGTTTCCTTTGGCCACATATGATAGGTACTCATTCATAGTTCCTTCTACTGATAGTTGCCTTCTTTTCTCTTCCTGTTGGATGGTAGCATAGACCTCATTCAAAGTGGGAAAAGGTTTCATCAGCAGGATCTGTGCCTTAATGTCCTTGTACGATTCATTTAACCCCATTAAGAATTTCATTACCCAATCTCGTTGTTGGTTCTCAACTACTATCTTCAGGCCTCCATAGGTGCAATTAGGGATGGTCTCATAGTTCAGAAGTTCATCTAGCAAAGTCTTAAACTTAGAAAAATAAACACTTACATCATCTTGGCTTTGAACCGAACCATAATGGCCTGCTTAACCTCATAGATTCTAGGTGCGCTTTGTTGTGCAAAATGCTGCTTGAGCTCCAACCATAGATGATGTGTAGTTTCAGCATACCCAATGCTGTTCCTGATGTCTACAGCCATGGTGTTTTGGAGCCAAGTAATCACGATATCATTGCATCTTAGCCAATGCTCCATTAGGGGGTCGTTTTGGTCTGCTGGCTCACAGATTGTTCCATCTATTAAATCCAGCTTGTTCTTGATTCTAAGGGCTCGTTTTATGGACCTAGCCCAGGTATGATAATTGTTTGCTTCCAGAATCTGAGTAATCAATACATCTCCATTTCCATCATTACTTCCAATGAAATAGGGGTTGCTTGGGTGTAGAGGTTTAAGGTTTTTGAAATCAAATCCATTTTCAAGATTAATTCTTGGATTTTGATTTGCACTAGCATTTGATGAATTAGCTTGAATTTCAACATTTTGTGTTTGGACGTTTTGCTCAGCCATTATTTTGGCTCTAAGCTTATATAAGAAAGTGAAAAGGAAAGAAAATATAAGGTGCCAAACAATCGGTTGAGAATGCAATTGCTTTGATTACAATTCTTGTAATTGAATTGATTATTTGTGAATGGATTTACAGCCAATTTATAAATTCACAAAGCGGTACAAAAAAGGAATATTTACAAAGAATCAAATATGGTTACAAAGAATAACAAACTCCATGTGATGAATCCTTCTGGATCCTTTTTCTTTTCTAGATCATTCCTTCAATGCTAGACCACCATTGATGCTTGAGTCATCTCCTTCGGCTGACTGTAATGCCATCTCATTTGCTGCCATGTCATCTGCCACATGGTTAACTTCATCATTATAATTCAACAACTTAAGAGTTCTTCCTGGAAATCATCAAGGTGAACTCTTCGTCTCTAGATGCAAAGTTGTAAGAAGTGATAAAGGGTGTGAAGTTGGCCTTTAGGCCACTGATGAGATGGCTGATCACATTTTGGTCATTGACAAGTTTTCCTGTCACTGCAAGTTGGCCAGACAGATGCTTAGCCTCTTCAATGTAAGCTAAGCTGGCACTTCTTGTTTTGAGTAATAGTCCGAAAATTTGGCTTAAAGGGAGTCCCTTACCTGTTTAAAGGTCTGTAAACCATAAAGGGTGGCAACCAAATTCTACGAGATTGATGCGAACAGGTAGCTCATGCCACATGTGTCTTTTCTAGACCACACATCATAAGCTGGGTTCGGTGTGTCTTTCGAGAGAGTCTTGGCAGGAGCAGGGTCTCCTCCATCGACAAAGCCTATTAATCCATGGCTTCTCAAGAAGACTGTGAACTGGAGCCTCCACGATAAGTAGTTGGGGCCTTCCAATTTGTGAGAGCTTGGTTGAGAGTGGATTTGAGGTACCTGGGAGGGTAAGAAAATGTTGTTGTTAGAGGTGGATGAAGAATTGGGTTAGGCCATTTATCAAGCAGGTACTGTGCGGAAGCTGTGGTTTAGGAAAAAAGGCGTTAGCCACGTTAACTCTGATATCATGTAAAGAAAATATTGTAGAGAAAGTTCGAAGGTGTTGAATTATCAAATACTCTTTACAGTTCCAACGTTGCAAAGAATAAGGACGCGACGACGCCGAAAGTAAAAAACTACAGGGTTTAGTAGAAGGAATAAACTGTTTGTATAGGGGAAGTGTGCAAACAGTTTACAGCATAGGATAGCACTTGTATAGCTTGTTATTTTTTTTTCCCCAAGACCCAATGAGAAATTGCCATGTGGATCCTTGTAATGGAATTTGCACTAATGCCTTGTACACAACACTTCTTTAAATAGAAAACTGTAGAGGGGTTGGAGATTGTAGTTGGGGGGAGGGGGGGTGAGAGTTTTTAGGAACACAAAAAAAAATATTTTCTTGATTTCTTTTCTCTTTTTTATTTAATTTATTTTATTATTTTATTTGCGAAATGTAAAATTATAACTTTGCACTTTTTAAATAGAATAATATTATTCAACACCAATAATTCTAAACACCAGGCAACTACGTGATATTAAATAATAGATTTATTAAAATGTAAGGTCACTTGATTTATTTAATTCAACCTATAAAATGAAGTCAAATAAACTAGTGGTCTAGCACCACTGGTGTTAGATAACATTATTCTTTAAAATATGGTCAAAGTCATTTTTTCTACTCAATTGAAGATTTGTCATTCTGCTGTAATGAAATTAAATATTTGGGACAGTGTCACAAATGAAAAGTTTGAGTATAAGTCGCAACAAAGTGAAATTATTAGAATCACAACTACAATTTTTCCTATAAACAATTCTCAGCAAGGGTCTTTGCTCGTTGTAAAATCTATGGAATAATAATTTTTTAACAACGTGCAATGAATGTTGCTAAAGTACGAGGATTTAACAACAATCAATGAACTTTATATATGAACATTGCTAAAGGTTTTAAGAAGATGCAAAGGTGTCAGATGAGGTTTTAACGTGTAAGAACGTTGCAAAACATGCCATATATTTATAGTTTTAACAGTGATCATTGCCGCTAAACTATAACAACAGGCAACGCACGTTTTTAAAGAAGAATTTTAACAATGCACAATGAATATTAGAAAACACGAAATATGTAATCTTTTTGCAACAAACAATGAATGTTGTAGAAGAACACATTAGCCATCAAACATGATGTTGCCAATGTGTGCCAACACGCATTAAAATATTGTTGCCAAATCTCATTGAGTTAACCAATGATAACATACACTTAATTACTGTTGTGATAGATCTCTTTTAGTAATACACAATTAATGAATTTGTGATTTACATGTTGCAAAATACAATTTTTCTTGTAATGTCTAGAGTTGCAATGTAATGTTAACTGGACTGAATAATCAGTAATGATGGTCAACTTGTAGCCAGTCATCCACTAGCTTCAACACCCTCCTCGAGCGCAACATGAGGAGCGAAAAGTAAGCTTGAATCGCAAAATCTATACAACTATTTAAGGATTTCAAAAATATATCAGCAACATATCTTCAGTAGTGATATTCGTACTTTAATCTCCTTAGCAAGAACCTTGTGACGCACAAAGTTAATATCAAGTTCTATGTCCTTAGCACGTTATGGAAGACCGAAGTATAAGACAACACGAAATTGTTAAACCCAATTTTGAAAAATATTTTGTAACCAACAATCTTTGTGGCTGCTTGTGCTAAGGCATGAACTCCGACGTCATACTGGATTGCGACAACCTTTTGTTTCCGTAAGCATCATTGTATTAGGTTGCCACCAAATAATATACAATACCCATTTTTCGACCTCCTGTCATCAACACAAATGGCCTAATGCTTTCAAGTGTTTTAAAATGAAGGCCTAATTTAGCAGTCAATTTAAGATATCTGAAAACCTACTTGCAGAATGCTTGACAGTGACAATCCATATGAGCATGTAAGAACTAAGTTTGTTTATGACGAAGGAAATATCTTGCTGAATCATAGTAAGATAGTGAAGGGCCCCAACAATATTTCTATATAAGTTGGGTTGATCAAATAAATCACCATCAGTAAGTTAATTACTGGCTAGATACCTAGAAGAACTGCTTCCTTTTGCTGCCAACATGTTGGTTGTTGTCGATTTTATATCCTGCAAGTGTATGGATCATAACAAGTAATAAAGTGAACATACGAGTCCGAATATCGTTCCCATGAAAACTACTATTTAACAATTGATTCAATTATTCCTAAATTCAATTTGATCGAAAACAAATAAAATAGTTATTTTTCTTTTTGTGATTTTCTATTTTAAATATACTAAAATAAAAGTAATTTTTTAATATGATGGTTTAAGGGTTAGCATCATGATTTTACCATAGTTATCCCTTAATCTTAATTACCAAGTTTTATACATTTGATTATGTTTACCTGATCGAATTCTTCAAATGTATTCAACATGTTCCTCTTGAATTCTCATTGAACCTATTTAACAAATTCAGTTACGTATCTCTATGTGAATTAATCTTAGTTAAACACTGTTAAGTTCTAAGAATTCATGAAACAATCGTAATAACTAGCATAAATATCTCTATATTTTGTACTAATTATCTGCTTTTACTACGTGAACTAAGCAAATAATTTGCATCTCTACGTAATTATTGCTCACGAAATCAATGAATTAGTGGTCAATTAATTCAAGTATTAAGAACAGAAGTAAAAAAAAAAATCACAAAATCAATAGAAGATATAAAACTTTTTAATTAAAATTAAGGTTTAAAATTATGTTACAATAATTCATTCTAATTAAATACTTAATTACATATCATGGGAGACGAAAAATACAAGAAGGAATTAAAGTAATCACTTGGTATTAAGGAAAAACGAGAAAAAGATGAAGATCTTGTACCAAGATTTCACCTTGTTTTTGTAAAATCTTAAAACCCTAAGGGGCCGTTCTCTTCGTGTTTCAGTTTTCTGTTTTGAGTTTTGAATTCGTTTTGTGTTTTGTGTTTTGAGTTTTTGTTTTGAAATTGCTGAAAATGCGTTCTTTTTGTCATTCTGGAAAACTATTTCTGAAAACATAAAATTAGAAAATGCGTTTACTTTGACATTTTGAGAAATTTTTTTATAATATTTTATTCAAGAAATCTCATTATTCAATAAATTTTAGTAATTTAATATTAATATAGTACTAAATAAAATATAAATTTTGAAGTTGCTATCAAATTGTTTCTATGCTCATCAATAATGGCGTCAAGAATAACATCAAGTTTACGCTGCATCTTCGACATCTTAAAATTATTCCAACACTTTCATCTAGGGAAATAAATCACCTAAATCAAGTTGTCCTGCCAAAGTTACAGTTTTCTTTATAAATCTTATTTGAGTGTCCAAATGCAGTTCTAAATGTTATAAAACTTGTACACAAGAAAATTTTCTCCATTATAAATCAAATGGTGTTTCGAAAGTTGATCGGATCAATTCAACTAGCCACATGCCTAAGAAATTGGGATTTGAGGTGCTACTGTTCCGAAACAGCCGTTTACCGTGTTTTCCAATTTTTACGAGGTTTGTATAAAAAACGCCAAAAATGACTTTTCCTCATTTTTTCGTTTTGTGTATAAAAATTTTTTCGTTTTTAAAAACGCGTTTTCATCGTTTTGAAAAATCGTTCAATTCAACTAGCCACATGCCTAAGAAATTGGGATTTGATGTGCTACTGTTCCGAAACAGCCGTTTACCGTGTTTTCCAATTTTTACGAGGTTTGTATAAAAAACGCCCAAAATGACTTTTCCTCATTTTTTCGTTTTGTGTATAAAAATTTTTTCGTTTTTAAAAACGTGTTTTCATCGTTTTGAAAAATCGAAAACAGAAAACGGTCCGAAAACGACAAAGAGAACAGTCCCTAATTTTTTGATTGATTTCTCCTTTTGACTTTAATGATCTATGTACAATGAATTCCCTAAACATTGGCTTGAATATGTGTAATGAAATCCTACAAGCCCACTTTAATTGTTGGATTATGTTGTGAATTTATAGAACGAGATTTATGCAAAATCCTTGTTCAACTTGATTTCCAACAAAGAGTTTAAATTGGTTTTTACTAAAGAGTAAGAAATAAAATGAAACAAATTTCTTTTTTCAATTGAACTCCTTTTCTCATGTGACTTTATTCCTCATCTTGTAATATTTGCAATTAAGTCATCTTCATTTCAAAGTAATAATAGTTGACCCGAGACAAGTTTCAGAGTTTGTAATTTAGTTCTCAAACTATTCAAATGTTGAATTTAACTCCCGAACTTATGAATTTTAACTGATTGATCCATTAATACTTTCAATTGATCTCTTGCAATCCAGTTAATCTTTAATTGTTTCAAATCAACTCCACTTAAGCTCTAAATAGCCTATTTTCATATAAATTGTATCCAAATTGGGATTTTCTTACAATTAATATAATTTACACAAATTAAGTAGATAATCGATCATAAAATGTACTTATCAAATACTTCTAAACTTAAACTCTTGTTCGTTCCGAACAAGACTACCTAATAAACACACAAGCAAACAACCAAAAATATAATTGCATTAAATAAATTTTCCAAACTCACATCAAGTATTGAAATCCTTCGATGATTCATAAAAAAATACATGTAATGCAACTAAAACTAATTCTTTACTTGTTCAATGCTTGATCGATGTGTGCATGCATAGTCAATCAAATGATCACGAATTTCAAAATTAGTTATTTGTGGACCCAATAGTCAAATATTTCCTTACACTCTCGTGGGATACACAACCCCAAATTTGTTTTTCAATCACATACCATGGTGTATACTCTAAGGTTGATTACACAAATTTCTTTTCCTTTCCCACTCAAGTTTGATTGGACTTCACCAATGAAGGTTACTATCTCAATATGTGATGATTCTCTTAAATTTGAATGTCTCAACTTCCAAGTTTTAACTAGGATAATAACCCTTATTAAAAGTCTAAATCACAAATTAAGTATCCAAGGCTTAATCAGACAAAAACAATGCTTATAGTTGTTTTGCCACTGTCTCAATACACTTTGGTGTGTGTGTGTGTGTATTTTTTTTCCTTTTGTTTTGAGGATTTTTTCTTTGATTTTCAAAGGTAGTTTTCACTCTATATTGCAGATAGCCTTCTTTGCCAGTAGATCGTCTCCTAAACATTGTTGATGAATATGACCAGATTACTCGAGATTAGCTTCACACAACAATTAGGTAACTTTTTTCTACATTTCACGACTAGTGTAATGCCTTTCATTACTTGTTGGCAAAAAAACATTCCGTACAAATATTCAACATGCACAGAATCAACACA
>CAIGRN010087720.1:0-12878 GCA_903798345.1 Fraxinus anomala | reverse complement strand
TATAATGACATAATTTATTAAGATAACTCAATTTTCAATATTTCAGGTACCCGAACTTCTTCTAAAGTTTTATAATTTGTTATGTCTAAATACTCATCAAGAGTATATGCCTCCTTAATTGGATTATTTTTGCTAATTTCTCCATTTTCGTTTGGAGCTTTTTATATAATAGGATTGAATGTATTCTCGCTTCAATCGTGTCATAAATATATTAAATATAATATTAACTAATTGTTCTTCAAGACGTTAATTCGAGTTGAAGCATTTAAAGATAGTGTATGAGTTATTTTTGATCTCTTTGATAAATAAATGTAGTGGTGACAAACGGGTCGAGCGGCTCGTCGGTTCGGCCGCTTGATTCTTGAAAAGTAGGCTCGTGGGCTGCTCGGGCTCGTCAAACCCGAGCCGAGCGGGCTAGATCGCTAGGTGAGCCAACGATCTCACCCACGAGCCGAGGCTTGTACGCTTGTCCAAAATCGAGGGTTTATTATTATTTTTTTAAAAAGTTTATCTTATATATATATAAAAAAAATTGAAGAGCTCGCAAGCCGAAACTTGACTCGGCCCATGAGCCACGAGCTCACGGGCCTAGCCGAGCTCATGCATATACGGGCCGAGCTGGCTCGACTCGACCCATTGCCATCTCAAAGTAAATGCATCTAAGTCAATCACCATTCGAACTTCTTGTTCGAATTATCTTTTGCGAATTTAGATAACAATGCATTTGTGCATTATTTTAAACTTTTTAATGCCCCCTCCTAATACTGAGAAAATTATCCAATCAAATTAACAATAAAATATCACCCGGCTCAAATACGTGTATATTCTCAAAATTCTTTATTTTCCATCTCAGTGCGTTGGGGTGAATCAATTTTATATATACAGCACTATCAAAATAATTAGATGGAAAATTAGGCTCTAACCATAAATCAATTATAACAAGGAGAATTATAATGTTGGCATGATGCATAATATCATTCCCTAAATAAATATGAGAAGTACTATATTCTCAATTAAATTAATTGGAGGCGTTTAACAAATAATATTGTTAAACTTTTATCGACATTTCAACTAACACCTACTAAAATGCTGAGATTTATGATCACTAGTATTAACAAGACACATCACAATTTAAAATTTAACAGTAATTTCGCAAATTTCAGGTTGCGAACATCATGTAATCATCTTATATATGTATCAAATCTATTAGATACAAATAATATCTAGATGGTTAATGTAGAAAGTGACGGGACCCCATATATCACCCTAATTAATTTTTAGAAATATAGGAAATTCAGTCTCTATTTAACTAGTGATGATTTATTTTCAATAAAGAGAACAAATAACATATAGGAATTCATTGGAATTAAATATCTTATGGTTCTTCATTAAATGTCCATTTGAATTTCTAATTTCGCATAATTATTGATCTAGTGATGATTTAATTGGACATGCCAAAACAATAAAATATAAGAATTATTGAATTTATAGTTCAATACAAAATTTATCAAAATAGTCACTAGAGTTTAATATAGTATACTAATTGAGAAACACTATTAAAAACTTTGTAGATTTCTCTTTTATTTAATGGAGAACAAATTATTACCAATAGTAAGTTTATCCCTTCATATTATATAATATTGACTTTTCTGGAGTCTCAAAATATTATTCTTCAAGAATATTGATAAATATAAAATTGTGTTTTTTTAGAGCAACACAATATTCTTTTGAAATATTAAAAATTATAATTCATGCTATTCAAGAGTGATCACATATTATTATAATAAATTATTCAATGATTTACTCGTCATGAGGAAAAATATAATTTACGCCAGATCGTATTTAATTATACTTTTCGGGAGCAAGTAAAATCTAACTAAAATATTTGTCAATAATAGTGTGCTACTTCAGGAGCGACAATATTTTGTTATTTAGAAACATTAACTTTTCAGAAGTCGTGTATTATTTGCAGAGTAAGTATTTTCCCCGCCGAATTCGATCAATATTCTTCTAGAATATTGAAATTGTAATATAATGCTCTTTTAGAGTAATTAATATTCTTTTAGAGTATTAACAATGTTGTTCTACTTCAATAGCACCAACAAATTATCATCTAGAAAATCAACTCTTCAAGAGTATGTTTTCTAGCATAATATTAATATTTGTAAACTTTTTAAATATAACCAAAAAATCTATCCAATAACTCTTAAATCAGTGAATGTAAAATTCAGGGCGTAAGAAATAAGGTCAATCAAGAAGGACCATTGCTTCGGAATTCGCTCATAAATACGTATATATTTATGCCGTTAAACACATAGTTACTCATATATTGGCTATAAGAAAACTATGATTCCATCAAATTTAAAAGGGGAAATTTTGTTTACCCTTACGATTGGAATCAGGGAGTTGAATTATAGAATTGAGCATATTCAGCGTTTGAATAATTTAAAAGAAGCAAATCAGTGAAAAACACAAGGCACCACCTATCACCGCCAAGATTTGTGCGACCTAATCGTCGTGTATATGATTGTAAAAGACAGTGCTATCATTCAATGAATAAATTCAGGAACATTGATGGTACTCAAGGTAGAATCTCTGAAATTTCTAATTTCTATCCATGCACATAAACATATAATTACTATCTATTGAAAAGGTGTATGGAATAAAGTCTATGAATGCACGTAGAGAAAGGTCTATGCATGTAAAATCGTGTGCAAACATCATGAATGCATCATGTGAAAGAAACGTGTATTCATATGGTAGATAATGGTTTATGCATATAGGTGAATTATTATACATGTCACCAAATTAATTTCTATATACATGATAGATAATTATGCTAATGAAAAATATTACATTCTAACCAATTCACTTTATTTTAAGAGACTCGTGATGATGTCATATTATAAACTAGAGATAAAAAGAGAATAAATAAATGAATCAAAACTCAATTGTTTATTTTATTGATAATGAAAATATTAACATAACCTCCACTTTGTGTCCCTACAATCTTAAACTTTTCAAAAATATGCGTTTGGGTCCAAATGGATAACCTCTAATTGACCAGAAAGGATAAAATAGTACTTTACATTTACCTTACATCAAATAATTTAAAAAATTAAATTAAAAAAACCAAAAAATAAAAATAATTCCAACCCCTTCACCAATCCCACCCCACCCCAAACCAAACTTCATCTTCTTCCCACAACCGTTAGCACCACCACCGCCTTCACATCGACAACTAATCATTGCTGACCACAACCACCATTGCCACCATCTTCTCCACTGTCAAATGGAACCCAAATGAAAAATCAAAACCACCATCCAAATCCACCACTATTTCCAGGCCTAAATCAACGGCGCACTGATTGTGGGAGTCGCTAACCCAAATCTACCACCATCAAGTCCAAATCTTGAGTCTCATCTAGATTGTTCTATATGTAACCAAACCAATACATACAGTGTCCAGTATAATGCATACCCTCACAAATTTCACAAATTGGATTTCCTAAAAGCATATCTTCATCATCCATGTTGGAGTTAATCAGTATAAAGGTTTTGCTACTTCTTTGCTTCTCTCTATTTCCTGTCAATAAAACCAAGAGAAACAAGTAAAGCAGCTAAAAAAAAAAACCTTCAACTAAAGTAAGATTTAACTAAAAACTAACTAAATAATTTAATTCCACGACAACATCGTCAAAAACGTTTTATCAATTTTTATCCCGTAAATATGCGGATCGTGAACAAGTAATAAAGTGGACGTGAGTCGAAGTATAGAACCCACAAGGGATAAGTATTTAGCGTAGTTCGTAATTAATTCTATCTCTAATTGAATGTAAAATTATATGATGAGGTGGTGATTATTAACAACTTAAACTAATTAACGAACAATTATTTGATATGCAGATCAATTTCCTATTATGTTCAATAGTCTCTCGCAAGATCAATCGAACCTATTCCTTAGCATAACCCAACAATATTCCTATTCCGAATTCTTATGCGAATTAATGCATTAATTGGATCATGTAAGATTTGTACATTATTCCTAACATCTATTTAACCTTACAATGAATGTTAGCAAATGTATCTGCCCTATTCCTTCTCCTTAACGTCAGAAGAATTCATACATCAGTTCAATTGTAGCCAATTAATTGAAAGTATTAAAAGCATAACAATACCAAATAATTATCTCTATGTTCAAATCATATAATTAATATCAAAATATTAAAACATAGAGTTCAAAGTTATTCTAGCATCTAAACAACTAGCCAAACACCAATAAAATACAAGAACACAATATGAATAAATACAACATCACCCGAAAATTAGGATTTGGAAAGAAAGTCGGAAAGTGGTCTTGAGTCTCGAATTCCTTCAATGGTTCTTGATTTCCTATCAATTGATCTTTTTCTTCAATAACCTGAAACAATGATGTAGAAAAGTATCTTGTAATAGTAGATTCTTCAAATCTCTCAGTTTCTCTCAAATTGGCTCTATTAATTATGTAGAATTTGTGTATTTGTGCTTCTAACTTCCTCTCTAATGCTCGTCCCTTGTTTTTGGATTAATATACATGTTTATAGGACAAGATTTAGATCAAATCCATTGCCTCCGGAACAAACTATGCGATCAAAAGAGTTTTAAGGACTATGATTGCATAGTAGACTTAATTCGGGGGCTGTTCTTACAATTCTGGTAGCAATCACAGCCCTTAATTTTTCATATATTACAATTTCATCCCTAGATTTCGTCTGATGTTCAATCTGCATCATTTCTTCTTTAACAATCGGTCCTTCAGCTTTATTTCATTATAAATTGGTCCACAACATTCCTCAATCATTCAAAATTTATCTGATACAAGTTCCAAGAGTGTGCAATTAAGTCCCTAAACTTTTGAATATCATATATAGCTCCCCAAAACTTGTAAATCACTTCCGATTGCTCCCATAAGTCTTTCAATTGATCAATTGCAACTCGATTGATCATCTATTGCTCCGAATGAACTTCAATTTCACATTTTTCATATCAATTACATCCAAATGCATCCAAATCGAAGATTTATCTACAATTATTCATATATATTAGGTAGATATCTGCTTAATTAATCATAAAACGCAAGCAAAAAAAGAATAAATAAGTGCATAATATGTAGTTATTAGCGTGTTTAATACGTTAGACGAAGACAACCCGTCAATCCCCTTTGATTAAGTTCAGTCCTATTTAATACTGTACCATCTATATTAAAAATGACAATGTTTAAGTGGGATCATGGAAAGTCGGTAGCTTTTCTTAGATGTTTTTAACTCCCAAGAACTCAAAAGCCTGTTAAAGCATGAACTTAATAGTGATTAATCCCTATATAACCCTTTGTACATCCATGTCCCCTCTACTAACTCCAACTCCTAAGTAGGCCTAGGCATGATTTGGTTTGGTTTGGATTGGTTTCAACTTCAACTCGGAATCAAAACCAAATTAGTCGGTTTGGATGAATTTCAACCAAAACCAACCCACTCTAACTCTGAAACCGGACTGACACAAACCAAAACGATTTGATTTGACTTGGATTGGTTCGGTTAGTCGATTTAGACTTTTAGTCCAAATTGAAGTTTGGTTTTGAATCCACTTAGATTACAGGAACTAAAATAACTTTATATTACAAGGACTATTGAGTAACGAAAAAAAATCAAGTTAATAGAGACAAATCAACAGAAAATTTAAGATTTTTTTTTTTATGCATTATGTAGCATGATTGGCTAAAGATGGGAAAAAAAAAAAGTCTAACTATAACATAATGAGCTTGTAAAAGAAAATTTTCAGTGCTATTACTTTTTGGCATCATTATAGATTGGAAAGAATCAAAATATAATTATGAGATTATGGCTTATCTTTTGAATTTTATTTTTCTTTAAAAAAAAACATAAAAAGTAAACACGTAAGTGGGTTGGATTGGTTCAGTTAACTAGCGGTTTGATGTTTCAAACCATGGCTGAATCAACCCACTATGACTTTGTTTAAAAAAAATAAATAAATAAAAAACCTTTGCCAAACCGATTCAAACCGGTCCAAGCCCATACCCAGTCCTACTCCTTGGCACTGGTTCTCGAGAAGGAAAGAAAGAAACGGTTCACCATAGACCTTTGCTTATCAATTAACTACGTATTGATGGATGGTTGTTTAGCTCCTGTTTGAGCCACATTATTTTTTTTATTCTCATTCTTCTATTCATTTTCAATCATACGTTCTTCAATAAAATTATATTTTCCATCACATGAATAACTTTTCCTTCTTTTTCAACCACACATTCTCCATCAATTTACTATTCTAAAATATATTTTTCCAAAATAATATAACGAACTTACTAGGGTAAAAGGGAATAGAAGGAATGGAAAAGCAAGGTGCCAATAACATATTTGCTCTTTTGTCTATGCTTTAGGTTTAACACCTAACCCCAAAGAAGATTAAAGCTAGATTTATGTACTTATTTTTGGTCACATTGTTTATAATTATAAGCTGTCAATGGCTTAAAAGTTGTTCAATTATAGTGCTGGACTGCCTGTGAACCAACTTTTAAGGACTAAAGTTTGTGATATGATAAGACATCTGCAGTTAAGTTTTACTTTTAGTTGCTTATTTCATTAGTATGTGCGAATATTTACAGAAAATTAAAGCAAAAATATATGATTGAAAATGAATAATTTTTAAATAAATCGTGCCAAACAAATGCATATAAGCCATGGAAAACTAGATTATATCAGCCATGCCCAATTTCCTCACCCAAATTGTGGTTCTCATTGACTGCTATTATTTCTTCCAAACCCAACATATAATAATTCACATAGAGTTCAAGGACAAATGACATAGAATTGACCCAGTGTGTGTATCTACATTTATGGACACAATCATTCAATAAAAAGTAGCAATGGCCAATGACCTGGCACCACCAAAATACAGGTCATGTCATGACATAATAAATCGATTTGTTTGACACATCTAAGTCTTGCACTATTTTATCATAAGTTCAGATTCATAAATACGTAAATATGAGTGTATATATACCCATTTATCAATACAAACAAACAATTGGCAATGGCTTGCCCGAACAAACCAAACACAGGTCATGTCATATCATGTTATGTCAATCATTCTGATACTTTTAACTCTACATACGATTTTATCGTACTAGAGATTTGTAGACTTGTATAATGTGCGGACCAAATGTGCGTATGAGCTCGTTTGTCATGATTTTTGCTTTTACTTTTTGTACAATAGTTTTTAAATGAAGTTGTCTTAATTTTGTTTGAAAATTAATTTTAAAGAACTTTTTATTCTAAAAGTATTTTTAGAGAAAATCACATCGAAACATCTTCCTCTAAAAACTATTATAATTAAAAGAAACACTTCAAAATCTCCTTTTGTCTTTTCAAGTCATATCAAATTGTCCTATGCATGTTTAGAATCCATTATATACACACACACACCCAGCCATTTGATGAGTGGAATCTTTATTTGATGAACGCTGATTATTAATCTAAAAAATGTGGGTAGCTTTTCTTTGGAGTGGTGACAAACTGATAGCAATTCTCAAATTTTTAGTTATTTTTTTGTAATTTTTTGTTTTGAAAAGTATTTTTGAAGAAAATATGAATATGTTATTTATAGTTATTCTGCCTTCTTCATCTTTTGATATAGTAAATACTAAATAGTATGTATTACCGGACAACTATTTAAAAAAATTTATTTTCACTACATGCTGATTAACGAATATACCAATTATTCTCAAGGATCGACATTTTAGTTATAAGGGATGTTTATATATACAAACGCAAAATAGAAGATTAAAAATTAAAAATTAAAAGAAAAGAAAGAATAAGGAAAAGGGAGGACATTTGATTTTAGCTTCTTCCATCTTTAAATTCTAAACATGTTTGGATAAGTTACTTTTTTTCTTACTTTTAAGAACAAGTAATTTATTTATGTTCAACGACCAACGTTAATTATTAAAGATGTTATTTTTAATAATAAATAAATTTATTGCCATATCGATTTTTTTAATAATTTATTTGTACGCAGTAATTTTAAAAATTACAATAATTGTAAAGAAAATTTTATTAGTATTGAATTTCTTCAAGTAGAGATAAATTCACCCAATTTCCTGCCCCATGTTCATCAATAATTACTAAAGGAATTATTGTTTATGTACAAATGGACATACTGAACAGACAGATAGGTGTCAGGAGAAATTTTATGGGCCCAACAGAAGATCATATTGGCCCATCTTGAAAAAAATACAGTGCTTCTATTAAGTGCAACCGGCCCACATTAAATTTCTTTATAAAGCTACATGTAAATACAGACTTTATTATGCTCTTTATTTAAAGGAAACAATTTATAAATATCTTTAAAAAGTTTACCAATTTCATATTTTCTTTTAATTTTTTCTATTATCAACATATAACTTTTTATTATTTTTTTACAATTAATTTTGTAACTCGATGTTACATTTTGTTAGATGTCCCACCTCTACTGTTGTCACCACCTTTAACACAATGTATTAAACATAATTTGCCTTCTATTTCCATTGCTATCACGATTGTCACTACCACCATCACCACTTGTAACATTTAGTTTTACACCATAAATAAATGCACAACTTGTAACATTTATTATCGTAATATCATTGTTGGCGTCACCATTTGTAATATTTATTGTTGCACCAACACTAACGAACGGTTGCCACCACCAACACTACTCACATCACCACCACCAAAATCATCACACACCACTGGGCAACCAGCATCCCAACAAATACCACAAAACCATCATCACTGACACACTATCTTACTACATCTTAATGGTCAAAATCAAATATTCAAAATTCACATTGATATTCAAGGTGACAGCTATAATAAATGTCAATCTTATATCGTATTCATCCTTGTTTAAAACATACTCCTACATTATCCATTCACTCTATGGGAATGTTCTAATTCTAACTCTGATACCAATTGATATAGGATATTGTTATACTCATGATACTAATGCAATTCATCATATATCACCAAAAATCAAGCCCATAAATCCACCTCGAACTCATTCCCCTTAAATATTTCACCACATTTCAAACATGCTCGTGCATTCATACTTCTTTGCTTTAAACTAATTATTATGATTTATATTTTTGAACGAGTAATCATAAATGGAAGTAACTATCCTCGTACATTGCAATATTACACGGCACGCTGATTCCGTGATCAAACCTTAATACTGCTGTTTTAATCAGCAAGTTATAGGTTTTTTTAATATTCATCCCTCAAAATTTGTTTCAATCTAATCCTTCAAGTTACATTTCTTTGTTATTGGTTTTGATTTGAACAAAAGAAACTACGATCCCACCTGACTTATGAAACACATGAATGATTTTTGTTTGACGTTAAATTAACCCTTTTTTGTCAATAAGAGAAAATCGTGATCTTGTCTCTATGCAATCTCCTTCCGATGAACACGCGTTAGGTCACGAATTTTATGAGCACTTTGGGACTAACCATTAATTTTGATGAAGGCTACAAAGGGGATTGATTGTCTAACTAAAACAAACATGCAAGTTGGGTAATTGAATTGAAATAAATCAAAGTTGGGTGACCAAAATAATAAATAATAAAAACAAATAAAACATGTAAGTTCGATAACATCTTATGATGTCTTTCTATCAAAGTTCTTTTGAATTAATGTAAATCGTTTATAAAATTATATTGAAATAGGTTTGGTATTAATGGTAAGATTTAAAATTAACCGACATTATCATCGATAATGTTTCAAGTTCAATAAGATAACAATACTTTCAATGGTAATAAGCATATAATGTCCTTACATTTCATTAATATTATGAGAAACGTTTGTATCTTTTATTTTTTGACATTTTCACCCTAATTCTCACCTTTCATTGCGCAAACTATTATTTTCATCAATTTTCTCAATTAAAAGTCGTGAAATGACGAATATACCCTTCTGTTTAAACCCAAAAAAGAAAAGAACTAATTATAACTATAGTCCCAATTTTTTTTAAAAAAAAAAAATGCAAACGAGTTATTAACTAATTATTTAAATGGTAATTAACACGTAATATCATACTGCATGCAGAATTAAATATCTAACATCCATCATCTATTAATGGTCACATCGTCGATTTTAATCAATGGAATAGAAGCTAAATCAGTTAAAGATTTTTTAATATCACTTTACAGCACGTAGAGTTAAATATCTAATGACCATCATCTATTAATGGTCACATCATCGATTTTAATCAATCAAAGGGATAAAATTGAACAGAATTATTCGATTGAGATCACACTAAAGTATGATTTCCCAATCAAACAAAAACAAAACAAAATTGTAAATAGTTTTTACTCGTCGTAAAACGCACATGATATAGCATAGACAAATACACGCATGTAGAGGTATAAGAAGAGATGCCATGAAGTTGCTTTCCACCCACCATTAGCTTTATTCTTCCACGTCCCCACTCCCTCTCTTCTTTTACATTTCTTCTCCTTTCTCCCATCTTTCTTTCACATTTCACAAGCCCTTCTTTCCGCCATTACAATTCATGCCATTGCCATGATACACCACATCTATAATGGCTAACTTCCAATTCCGCCCATTTTTCTCCAATTTCTCCTCCTTTTTTATCCTCCTCTTCCTCTACCTAGGCTGCTTCATCTTCTCCTCCACCCACCACCACCAAACCCGCCGGAAAAGGAAGCTTTCTCGCGATCACCACCAGGTCAGCCACCATAGACTCAACCCACCTAAAGCTTTGTCCTCCTCCTGGTCCTTCATCAAGCGTGTCTTCTCCTCTAAGCATAATTCCTCCCTATTCCAAGTAGTTAAGGCTCCTTCAATCCCATCCCCATTCTCTTCCACACGGTCCTTACGATTAAAAAATCCCATTATTGTCCCATTCATACCGCCAGAAACTCGCGTATCGGACTCTCCGTTCATTTCGAACCGACCCGAATCCGGTATCTCCTCCGATCAGCACTTCTTCCCTCTGCGTAACAACATCTACCCATGTCCAATTTGCGGTGAAATCTTCCAAAAATCTAGTATTCTTGAACAGCACCAGTCTACAAAGCATGCAGTATCAGAGCTCATCGATGGCGATACGGGCAAGAACATCGTTCGGATCATATTTAAAACGGGTTGGCCAGATAAGGCAAAGGAACCCATTATCCATCGGATCCTTAAGATTCATAACAGTCCCAAAATATTAGCCAGGTTCGAGGATTACAGAGAGTGCGTGAAGTCAAAGGCGGCTAAAGACGGTGCCGTAAAGAGCAGGGACGTGCGATGTATAGCCGATGGTAATGAACTACTGAGATTCCACTGTGCGACTTACACGTGTGACCTAGGGCAAAACGGTAATTCCACTTTATGCAATCAGTTGTACTGCAGCGTTTGCGGGATTATACAGAGTGGATTCTCACCCAAGTTGGACGGGATTTCCACGCTATTTACTAGTTGGAGAGCGCACGTGGCAGTCCCTGAGGAGATGGAACAAGAGTTCGAGTTCATGCACGTGAAACGCGCCATGTTGGTCTGTCGGGTTATAGCAGGTCGGGTCGGGTGTGATCCCGTCTTGTTCGATAAGGACGATCCAGGATTCGATTCCTTGGTGGGTCGGGGAATAGGGTTTTCTCCAAGATTGGACGATGAAGATGAATTGTTGGTATTTAATGCAAGGGCCGTGCTTCCTTGCTTTGTGATAGAGTACACTGTATAATCGTAATGATTTTCTTTGTTCTCGTTTCTCATGTCTTAACGGTTCGGTATGATCTTATCTCATTTGATAATCGGGTGTTAAATGTGCTGACGGATCGGGGTAATTGGTTTTTCCCGTGATTGGATGAACTGTTGGTGTTTAATCAAAGGGTTGTGCTTTTTGGTTTGTCATAAAGTAGACAGTGTAAACCAAATGATTTTCCTCTTTTAGTACCATATTGTGCTTGCTTTTGACCTTTTTCTTTACTTTAGTTGAGAGATTGAAATTAGTGTTTCTAATCCAATGGGAATTATTTAGATTTTGACATGCATTCTAAGATAAGTACATTATATATCCAAACAAACCATTACGAAATCGTTTTATATAATAAATGTTAATCGAGTTAATCATACTAAATGTATACCGTGTTGGTGGAATTGGCATCACTACTCGTAATTGTATAGGGTGTGAAGGACTTAAGATTGAGAAGAAGCTCAATAACTTTATCTCATCCACAATTTCAACTAGTGACGAAAGTCGTTATGTCCATTTTAGTGTATCAAATATACTATTTTTATGTTATCATGTTAAGTCATATATGACTTTGACCTCAATTTTACTAGTTTTCATTGAAATAGAGATTAATTTTGACAAAAGCTTTCCCAGTTGGGTAAGGTTGTGTTGTGATTTCCACTCCAATTAGGAATAGAATTTATAGGGCCGTAAAATAAGGTTAAAAGTTGGATAGTTTCCTATGTAAACTCACATATGATGACAATTGACGTGCTGAGCAGGGAGGAGTACTAGAGCGAGAGAGAGGCAGAGATTACTTTTATTTTGAAAAAAATATGAGTAAAAGCTCTTTGAACAACTCATCTCCAATTAAATTGGTTTTGTATATGTTGACATACAAAAAGTGTAGTCCAAATTTAAACGGTCCAAGAAATGAAGTCCAATTCGAAAGTCCAGAACAAAGGTCCTAATGGAATCATTGATAAATGCAAAAGAGGCTTCATAACAAAGTACTGTCATCGCACAATCTGATAAGTCACCCAAAATCTGAGTGAAGGGAATTCCTTGCGATCGCCCAAGATGAATGAGTTCGTTCTCGCCCAAACCT
>CAIGRN010087715.1:0-24613 GCA_903798345.1 Fraxinus anomala | reverse complement strand
GATCCCTCCCCAAATTTTCTCTCTCAATCTTGAAAAATGGCCGATGAAACCCCACAATTAACTCTACCACAGACCACCCATAAGCCGCCATCCACGGAGGAAAAGACTGAAACGCAGCCACAGACCACCAGTCACCACCACCAGCAACACCACTGCACCACCGCCAAAACATCGCAACACCAGCAACGTCGGGACGCTGCTGTCGTTCAAAACACCGCGAATTGCAGCAACGCAACACCAGTCACCGCGAATTGCAGCAGTTTCACGACGCTGCTGTGAACTTCAGCAGCTTCGCCGCGACGCTGCAGTTGTTGCGAGAGAGACGAGGGGGAGGGGAGGGAGGCGCCGCCATGAGAGGGAAATGGAGTAGAGAGATAAATTAGGTTATAATTAGGATTTTAATATAGTACCTGATTTTTGAATAAATAAATTTTTGACCTGATATTTTAAAATTAATTTTTGAACACTTGATTTTATATAATTACCACTTATTAGGATTTGAAGGCCCACTTAAGAAATCTTCTCGTCTCTCTCTTAATGGAAATTCTATTGTAGACTGGGCTTGGATTGGGCTGGTTTGTTGACCATTCACATAAAGGCCCTACTAATAATGCCTGTTGCTCAATTAGTCTTTAGAAAATTGACGCAAACAATACTAATTAATGATTGGAT
The DNA here is from genome assembly GCA_903798345.1 of Fraxinus anomala. NCBI lineage: Eukaryota > Viridiplantae > Streptophyta > Magnoliopsida > Lamiales > Oleaceae > Fraxinus > Fraxinus anomala. Next base: position 23,941 of record CAIGRN010087715.1, on the reverse strand, counting down.
AATCTTGCTAGGAACTCAACTTCAGGGAAAAAGGCGTAAACGTCAGTTTGGCAAGACTTTTGTACTATTTTTTAACAAAGCTTTCTGAGGACGTTATAAAATATCAATTTTTTATAACAAAAATCTTCCAATTGTGCAAAGCATTAGACATATTCAAAAACAGTTTCTTATTCTTAAAAGTAGATTGTGACTTTTTAAAAGCTTTGCCAAACAAACAATTCTTTATCTAATTATTTTCTTAAGCAAAATTCTTAGAGCTCGGCGAACCAGGTTTACATATCACAAAACGATAAATGAATCTCAAAAATCTCTTATTCCTCCCGATCATAAGTTGAAAAAAATGATTATTGCAAAACATGCAACTAACGAGTAAATTAACACTAGTATGCATGTTTCAGCCACACATATATATATTTTTTTTTTATGAAAATGCATTTTGGAATTATATTTTGATCGAGAATGTGTGGTTAAAAAATAAGAATTTTTTTTTGAATTTGCGTGTAATATTATTTTATCGAAGAATGTGTAGTTAACAATAAAAATAAAGAAATATGTATTTTAGAAATAATAAGTATCAAACAAGGACATATGTGTAAAAATAATTCGTTTTTCACGAAAAACGACATCAAATTTTGATGTGGCATTGTAAATAGCGACCAAACAGCTTGGAAACGGATGAATCTGTTACAAAAAATTATGATAAAATTCAATGACTAAAATAAAACTTCTCTAAAATTTGAGTGACCTCTACCTCATTACCAGAGACGCTACGGAACCGACAAACGACACACACACGGGCTCAAAATAACAGTGATACGCAATTATCTCTCTCCAAATTCGAAGCGTGCCGGTGAAGTCACGACGTCAGCGAACCCAAAACGTCACCCAGTTTCAGCTTTCGGTCGAAAGTGGGTCCCAAAACTGCCACGTCTCCCCTAAATGATCTGTCAACTCAACACTCGTTTTGTGAACTTCCGTTATGATTTGAAAATTGAAACCTGCTATTTCCACGCTCCCAATTGCTAATAGCATTCGTGCAAGATTTCTCCTTTCTTTTTCTTCTCAATATAACCGACAATACATACACCTTATACATACATATGCGGTTAGCCTGAAAACCCCTCAATCAGAGGGGTTATAATTGTACTCATGTTCTTCATATCCATTTTTCTGGGGCAATAATTGTACGTTTTGGTGAAAATAATTTGATTTGGTGTAGAAAACCTGGAATTTGATTCGGTGGCAATGAGTTACGACGCTGCCGAAGAGGATTTCAGGGTTGGGGATTACGTGAAATTGGAGGAAGGTTTAGACGGTGGGACCTACAGGAAGTTGGTTGCTGAGGCGTCGACATCAGGTTGCTGTGGTGGAAATGGTGGCGGTGGCGGAGGGTGGTTGTGGTCGTTGTGGTGGTGGGCGAAGCTGGTGTTGGTGGTGGCGTTTTTAGTGCTGTTGGGTGCTGTTTTCTTCAAATGGGTCGGACCCTTCTTCATGGATAAGGCGATTTTTCTTCTAAATTACTCGTACATAATTTGTCCAGGAGCTTTTTATGATTGATCATATGAAACTTTAATTTCTAATTGAATATGTTTTGTGATGAATATTTTGAGTTGTTAATTTGAGTCTGATGAATGAGGATAATTGATTTTTGTGCATATGAATGGTCTTGGAAATCTTTCCTGTTTTATCTGTTAAGCAATTACATTTAGAACTTTCTTTTATTCAATAATTTAGAATGCTATCTTTATTGTTATATATGCTAATTTGTGTTTGAAACAAATGACAAGTTCCATCTTTTTGTCGAGGAAACGTAATCAATGTTTCATGAGCAAAAGAAAATTGTGTATTTCATTTATTAGCCGGAAAGATTTTGTAGCTCTTAGCTTGCTGGTCATTTTTAGTTTAACACTGATTACTTCATTGTCACATCCATTCTAATTGACGTCAAAATTTCAGTTGAGATCTGAAGCTCTACATAATATACTAACACATTGTTTGGTAAGAAGTGCAGAACTGGACTAGGCACATATGAGCAAGATTTTAACTTGTTTTTCTTGTTTGGTACTGTCCGCTGCTGCAAACATGCACTAGTTATCTTAACAGATTAAAGACGTTACGAGTACTATATCTTTTCCCCTTTGCCTAGATATGGTTTGGCTATTTTCAGTAATTATAACGGTTCTCCTTGATCATATAGTTTTCTGAGTACGTCTTGTTCTTTTTCAGGAAATCATCCCCATTATAATTTGGGAGAGGGAAACATTCAGCAAATCAATGCTAGCACTTATAGTATTTAGTTCCATTGCAATATTTCCTGCCCTGCTTTTACCTTCTACTCCTTCCATGTGGGTGGCCGGGATGACTTTTGGATATGGGTACGGATTTTTGCTGATCATTGGAGCAGTGGCTATTGGGGTCTCTCTTCCCTATCTCATCGGTTTTCTATTCCATCATAAGATCCAAGTACATACCTTTAATTATGTACACTGTTACTCAGAACTAATGTCTTTGCTTTGATTTAACATTATCATATTTTTCCATTCCACAGGTTTTGTTGGAAAAATATTCTAAGCAAGCTTCCATTATAAAACTCGCTGGTGAGGGAAATTGGTTCAATCAGTTGCGAGATGTCACCTTGATTAGGATTTCTCCTTTCCCTTATGTTGTATATAATTACTGTGCTGTGGCTACGGATGTGAATTATTGTCCTTACTTGTTGGGGACACTGGTAGGAATGGTGCCAGAAATATATGTGGCAATTTACACGTAAGATCTCCTCTCCCTACAAAAAAAAAAAAAAAATTGTGCTTGGTGTACATAGGGGGCACCATAAGGAGCATCATGTGTCCTTTATGGTGCCTTCTATGTACACCAAGCATAATTCAAAAAAAAAAAAAAAGGATGTCTCGAGATTTTTGGTATCTGTTCTCTATTAAAAAGAAAACATGACAACTTTGTTGAAACACTAACCTGAAATTTATTTCCGCATTTTTACATTAAAAAAGTTATCACTTTATGTGTGATATGGAGGTTTACTTAATTTCTACAGGTTTGGATTATTCCCATTCTTCCTGTTTTCTGCATAATCTATTAACGATGGTTATCATTGTAGTTATCTTTATCTATGGGGTTGATATCCTTGTCACGTCTTCTTTGGTGCAACTTCTTGCATTCAGTCTTTTCACATAATAGTCTTGTTTACACATTGCTTCCATAATTTTTAGCGCATGACTGGAGAAGCTTAATCTTTTTTTCTTTTTAAGTGCTTATGCTTTGTGGGTCCTTCGGAAAGAAGTGGGTTAGTGAGTTGTGGATCCTACAAAAAGAAAGGAGTTGTAAACGCTTTGCTCACGCATGAGAAGTCAAATCTAGTTATTGGGGATACTGCTTTTGATTAATAAATTGTGCGGATAAAATGTATGTTTGACAAGCTTAAGCCCCTATTTGGTGGCCATTTTTGGAAAAAAATGTTATAAATAGTTTTTTTTTTTTTTTTGGGAGAATGTGTGGTTAAAAATGGGAAAAAGTTTTGAGTTTATGTATAGAATATTTTATTGTGTGAATATGTGGTTGAAAATGAGTATGTAGAAAAAATAGTTTTAAAAGAATGGAAACAAACGGGGGGCTAAATTAAATTTTAAGCTTTGCCGAACATGCACTTTATGTTGGAATCGATAGCAATCTGTATGAGTTCCCCATACTTCTGGGTATCAACTATATGATGATTGCTGGTGCTCTCTCTCTCTCTCTCTCTCTCTCTCTCTCTCTCCCTCTCCCTCTCTCTCTCTCCATCTGCGTGTTTTCATATATGCAATATGAGTTTTTGTTTCTTTTAGTTGAGGGGCAGAACTGCCTAAAGATTTTATGCTTGGGGTAAAGGGAAAATGTGAAAAGCATAGGGGGTAGTCCGATGTGTTAGAAGACCGTGAATTTTTTTTTTTACTGAACTCCAAATATGGTCTTTAACTTTTTCTGGAATTTTTTTCGGTGCAATAGCTTATTGTAATGTTCGCTTCAGTTTCTTGTATTTGATAACTTATATTCTGATACTTGGTTTCTTTTGCTGCCATGGAAAATTTATGCCTCTTATAATTTGCTTTTCCTCTATGATCAAATCTCCAACTCACGCAGTGTTTGTTTTTACTGTAGAGGCATCTTGATAAAGACTTTGGCCGATGCTTCAAATGATCGGTGCTCATTATCAGCAGCACAGATTATTTGCAACGTTATTGGCTTTTGCATTTCCGTGGCAACGACAGTGATTGTCACATTATGCGCAAAAAGGCGACTCAAGAAACTACAAGCTGAAGAGGAGCTATTGTTGCACTGATTTTTTGTTCTTTTACTGCTGGATCAAGTTGGAGAATGGCAAAAAAGAGTCAGTAAGCAGCATTTTATTCCCACGTATAATATTTGTCGATAGTTCATCCTGGGAATGTTCATTGACGTGTTATGGCTGTATAGAGTGGATGGGAGAGGGAGACGATAGATGAAAGGTAAGACATTGACATCATAGTAAGCACGTTAATTTCGAAAGAAACATTACAGTTTTTTTCATCGAACATTCTTTAGCATCTGTATATAATTTTGCTTCAAGGGTTAAATTACTGGAGATTTTGAACTGCTAATTGAAATTACAGATTCTTCAATATTGAAAGAAATTGTTTTCATGTGATTAGGCCAGTTAGGGATGGGCATTTTACCCGCCAAATCGCATAACAGCCCAACTCGGATCGATTTGGGTCGGTTTTTGGGTTAGCCTGGACCCATCATGCAAACCTCGGTTTTGTTTTCTTTTCCCTTTTAAAATGAATTATTTTCAAGGATATTTTACCCTTTAATCTGAGCAACTTGACTTGATCCAATCCAACCGACTTGGTTAATTTGGGTAAGTTTTTAACTAGTATTGGGATTGTTTCAGGTTGGAATTTCACCCAACCAAAAAAGTCGATTTGGTGGGTGGATTGAGCTCAAACTCAACACAACTTGACTTGTGCTCACCCTGCATGAGATGATGAGTTTGTATTATCTCGAGTAGTAGTTATTATCAGTAAATTATAAAAGCGTCTTGTCCCTATCATCGAAAATGCAAAGCGACATCTGGTTGTAAGCCACACAGAGTGAATCGGGCATAAAGCACTTTAACTAAAGGCGTCAAAGAAATTCAAATCGCCCTTTGTAAATCAGTATGTGGTGGGTTGGATAAGAAAAGGGCATAAATTTGAAAAGAGTTTTGTAAAAAAGAAAGCAGACAAAAGCAAGCACGAAAGAGTTGTGTAAGATCATTTTAGACAAGATAATTGATTTTTAGGAAATATTAAGGTTGTACTCCCTAACCTTTCTTTGGATAATTATTTAATATTATACATGTAGTTTAGTCCAATAAGGTACAATTTTTAATGAAATTTTACATTTTATTAAAATTACTAAAATATTAAATTGCAAATTTCCTTACAATTGAAGGTTTAAGTAAGATCTATTGAAAACGATATTAGTAATGTGAGAGACGTAATTGAAGATGTTAGTTAGATGGAGGATTTAATCGAAGATATTAGTAATTTGTAAATTGATGCTATTGGCCTATTAGTAAGATGGCAGAACTCAATTGAGACATGGGGAACTTAGTCGTAATCGTACATAAGTATAGGGTCTAAAATAAAGATTCTGGAAAGTTTAGGACTCCATTACCAATTATATGGAGATGAGGTACTGAATTGATGATTAGATAAAAATGGACCTATTTGAAAATATTAGTAAGATCGAGGACTATATTAATGATAAGAGAAATACTGAGGGCTACATTAATATTAAGTGAAAGTTTGAGGATCACATTAAGAGATGTTTTTTATTAGTAAAGTGACTGATTTAAAGTTAAAAGTAAGGCTGGAAGACTTGCAGAAAGATGAAAGTAAAATACAGAATGAAAACAAAGATTTTGATAGGTTCAACTTTGATTTCTCCTCTTTTTATATGTATATTCTTTGTACTTAGAGTTCAATTCTTCAATCTTTAACTTAACTCGACCGTGCATCTCCTTCATTTTTATAGCTATATCTTCTCTTTTTACATTAGTCATTCCACATTTTGGTATCGAAATTGGATCATAATAGTGAACTGGTTGCTTACAATGGACTATCTCAAATGGCCTTTTTCTATTACTATTTTTGGAGTAGTTTAAGCAAATTCTGCATATGCAATGATTGATTCCCATCGCTTTAGATTTTCTCCAACCAAACATCGCAAAAAAGTTTCCCAAATTGCTATTAACAGATTAAGTCTGCCCATCAGTTGAGGATGGAAAGAACTAGTGTATTGCAATTTGGTTTCGAGTTTCTTCCATAAAGATCTCCAAAAATGTTATAAGAACTATGAATCACGATATGAAAATATAGACTTGGGAACTCCATGCAAACGTACAATTTCTCGAAATTAAAGAGAAGCGACATTTGATGTATCACTAGTTTTCTTTCAGTTAATAAAATGAGCCATCTTTAAAAATTGATTGACAACCACAAAGTTGGAATCCATCCCTCGTTGGCTTCTAGGTAATCTCACCACAAAGTCCATACTTACATTCTCCGTGTTTTATTCTTAAACTTTGGATTGTTGGCATAGTTGACACTTGTCAATGAATTTACGTCATCTTTGGCCAAAAGAACTTTTGCTCAATCATTGTGTAAGTTTTATCTTGCCTAAAGAACAACCCAGTACACAAAGTTGATTTCCTTTAAATAGAAAATTACCGCGTAGCAAATAGTTCTCTTGCTGTCCACTTTTGCAATCTTTCCAAATTGGACCAAAGAAAGGATCTGAAGGATTATATCCTTGAAAGAATCAAATCCTTCAATAGCATTAGTCATTTATGTCTATAACATGGTCCTTCGGCTAAGTGTATATGTCACTTTGTTGCTTGCCCCAGGTTTATGTTTGATTACATAGGTAAATTATTATAGTAATACAACAAGTTACTACAATGAAACACACATGCCTCTTATTCAGCTTCTTTTGGCTATTTAGATGCTTCATGGTCTGAATTTAAAAAAAAAAAAAAAAAACTCTCAATGCATTAAATAATTCTGCCAATGCTTAAAGGCCTGAAAGATAGCATAAAATTCTTGATCATAGGTACTGTACATTTTCCTATTATCATTTAACGTTTCACAATAAAAATATGCTTCCCTTTCTGACTGAGGACAGCACCAATCTCAACTCCGGACGCATTATATTCCAATTCGAACATATTTTGAAAATTTGGAAAACCTAAGACAGGGGCTAAAATAAGTCTCTTTAATTTGCTGGAAACTTTCTTTAGCTTTTGTCAACCATTCAAATCTGTCATTCAAACAAGTAGTAACTAGAGCAATTATAGTGCTAAAATTCTTGATAAAACGCCTATAAAATGAAGTTTGGCCATGGAAATTTCGAACTTCTGCAATTATATTTGGTGTTTGCTATCTTTTTATTGTTTCAACTTTGCTTTAATTCACTTAAATCCTCTTCAAACTGACTATGAATCCCCAAAAAGCAAGGAATCTATCATAAATTGACATTTCTTTAAATTGGCATAAAGCTTTTCTTCTGTAAAACACTGAGAACTTCCTTCAAGTACAACAAGTGAGGATTTTTATCTCCACTGTAGACTAAATTATAGTCTAAATAGACAGAAACGAGCTTTCCTATGAATGATTTTAGGACTTGATTCATCAAACACATAAATGTGCTAGGAGCATTTGATAAACCAAAGGGCATTACCATTCATTCATATAGTCTCTTCTTAGTCTTGAATGCAGTCTTCCGCTCATCCCCTCCACGAATTCGAATTTGATGGTATCTACTTTTACGATCAATTTTTGAGAACACCTTAGCCTCATTCAACATATCCAACGTGTCATCTAGTCTTGGAATTGGAACTATTTACTTTATAGTGATTTTATTGATAGCTCTACTATCAATACATATTCTCCGCGTACCATCTTTTTTTGTAATTAAGAAGGCTAGAACTGCTCAAAGGCTCATTGATTTCCTACTAAACCATTTTCAACCTATTGTTGAAGTTCTTCATGCTTTTTAGGGCTCTTTCGATGGTGTGGCAAATTTGGTAGACTAGCTCAAGGCACTAAATCAGTATGATGTTGAATCATTCGGTTTGAAGGTGAACCAACAGGGAATTTCGAAGGAAAATTTCTTGTAAATTCTTCAAGAATAATGCTGATTTCAAAAGAGAAAATTTGTTTGACGTCTTTTACTTATTTTGTTAATAGCACATAAGCAACTCTTTCATCCTCAAATTCAGACAAAATTTTTTGAAGCCTCAAATAAGATTGTCCATTGGCTTCTTTAGACTTTGAGAAGTCTTCATCATTCATTGAAGCGAGTACTACTTTAACTACATCCTTACAGAAGGCATAAACATTCTTTTTCCCATGATGTATAGTTTTACTATCAAACAACCATGGTTTGCCAAGTAATAAATGGTATGTCTCAACCACATCATATAGAACTCGTTTGGAATAAGATTTTTTAACTAGAAAAAGAACCAGACATTGATGTGCTACCTTTACTTCACCTCCTTTCTTATACCATGCTATGCAGTAGAGCTTTGGACGTGGTTAAAACTTCAAGATTCAACTTTGTCTCCAGTTTTTGAGAAACCAAATTTTTGCAGCTTCTTCCATCAATAACATTGCAAATCTTCCATAGCTAGCGCACTTGGTTTTAAAAATGTTGTTGCGCCTCCAATCACCTTCTGATACTTTAAGAGTTAAGATAGCTCGTTGAACTACTAGATTTGGCAACTTTTGATCTTCATAAATGACTTCAAATTCCAGCAAGAAATCTTCGTCTTTAGGAACTTTTTCAAGATTACTAGAAGCATCGATTTCTCCGGCCACCAATAAGTTATTTTTTAATTTTCTACATTTTGATGGTTTGTAACCCTCTTTTCCACACTTGTAGAAGATTATTTTTCCACTGACATATTGAGATGAATTGTCGTTCCTTCCAACAACTTTACCTTATCTTCCAGGCCCTTGACCTCGACCTTGTGAATTAGAGGTAGAGCCAAATTTCTCCATATTATATGGGGTTGTTGATGGCTTCAATGCACTGTCACCTTGAGTATAATAGACATGAATTTAGTTGTGATCTTTCCCAATGCAATATGATGATTGGCTGTCTTTGCTGGCCTTCAACCTTCATTGCAAATTGGACAACACTAGACAATGTCTAGCAATGCTCTAATTTCACAAAATTTAAATTTTGGGTCTCAAGCTATCAAATAACGATGCATCATGTGCACTTTAGTCTCAACTAGTTGCACTCATGTTTCATTTTATAGGATTTATTTGTATACTCTCGAACGGTGCGTGCTCCTTGTTGAAGAGTTTGGTATTGTTGAAAAAGAATTCCTTCATAATTTAATGGAAGAAATTGGCTTCGAATCATACAATCCATCTTCCGCCAGCTTTGAATTGTCTTTTTCTATATTGAACTCTTGTCATCTAAACTCGTTACCACTAGGAAAAAGCATAGCCTTCAATTTTATAGCCACCAACTTTACCTTCTTATTTTCTAGAAACTTAAGGAATTCAAAGATTTTTTCCACTTCATTCAACCAATTTAACACTTCATCAAATTCTACGTCTCCACTAAATTTAATGACATTTAATTTGATGCGTGAATCTTAATCGTGTGGATGGTTAACTCTAGGCTTCCTTGGAAATGGAATTGCATCTTTTTCCTCGTCAAAAGATTCATCAACTAATTATTGATTTTGTTCAAAAGGAGGCTAATTGATATGTTGCTGTAGATTATGAAAATCTTCCCTGTTAACTCCTTCAATAGTTGCATTCTTGCCTTGTGTAGCCATCTGCACTAGTTATTATTGGAAATTGGTTTGAAAGATTAAAATTTGGTTAAGTGATAAAACCAAAATTTGAAAAAGTGACTTTCGTGTTAATTTCGACCAAATATTCGGACTTGATCCGATGGTTAACTTACAAAAGTAAAGAGACCAACTTTTTCTACTCGTCGAGTAGATCGTCGTGGTATAATTAGAATCTCAAAATCAATTTCGGATAAATGAGAAATTGCGGTCCAAAGTTGGGAAGAAAATAGAGAAAGCTGTCTAGAAAATTGACTAAGGCTGTTGCTAGCTTATGGCTGGACTATCGCTCGAGCAACAGGCCAGCGACAAGCTAGCGACAAAGTCATTGTTTTTCTCCCTTGAACGAGGCGATGGCGACAGGCTAGCGACAAGTGAATGGTGCGACCTTCGGCAAAAGTTGCTGAGCTTGGGGCGCGATATTTCATTCACAACCCTTCATCCTCTATATATAAGACCCCTTGGACGTCCCAATCTTTACACCAATGATATGCAATTATATAGCATTCATTTTCTCTCATTTCTCAACCAAATTCTTGTATTTTTGTTGCATAAATTCTGATTTTCTTCACTTTGCATACCGGAGTTCGTAAACCAAGTTCTGGTTCGCCGTTTCTTATGTATTGTAGTGCTGCTCATACAAGAAGATAGTCGTTGTATTTTGGGAGTTGATTGTCATAAGTAAGGACAAAGTGTTCAACACTTGTCTTGACTTTGATATTATTTCTGCATACTGCACATTTTTTTAAGATTCTTTTGGAGTCAATTTCCTACCGTTACTTTGCTGAAATTTCTACAGAATTTGAAAATAATTTTGAAGACCTTCCGGGCGTTGTTTGTCACTCAATACTTGAAATTTTCCAACAGTTATAGATCTTAAGCATGCTCCAATACCACTTGATGTAAATAGATTTAATATTCCAACCACTGTTAGTGATGTGAAGCCACGTATCAATAATAGCTACGAAACCCAAAAAAGATTGATTCAATCTCAAGAAATCCAAAAATCAATATTTAAGTTTGATTAAAAAATATTGAACCAAGGAACCAATATAATAGTCGACAATATATTGACCCTGTGATTACAAGACTCAAGAGTTTCACTCGATTTGTTTGAACGCCACAAGAAATAATCTTAATAAGTTCAAAATTAATTGGATGAAAAACAAGAAGAAAGCAATAATGTCTTGTAATTAATCTCTCAATAATTGTGTGTTGTACAATGAAAATAATAAATCCTATTTATATGGAATCTATAAAATCCTAGTGAAAATGGAATTAAACTATAAAAATAACAAAAGATATCATAAAATAGAGTTTTAACTAAAATAGAAGATTGCGCGAAATTTGAAAAATTATATGCGGCTGCATAGTGTAAATCTATACGGTCACATAGGCCTTCTGAATTCCTCCAATGTGGGTTCGCTAAAGGGGCATGCGACCATATGCCCTGAAAAACTATGTAGTACATAGTTGTTCCTTCCAACTTCTCCATCCATTATTTGAATCAAGTTATTCCACTTCATTTCATCTCTCATGCCCAACATGAAACTTGTCTCTTTGTTTGTCGTGATCAATGTTTCGTCCACCGTTGAGTAAATAGTCACATTGCTTCTTTGACCCTCTTCGCTTGCGAACTAGTTATAGGCCATTCCTCAACGATCAATGGATCTTGGCCCGAACTTGCCCTTATATTATGGATCACATCATCTCCTCCCTCTTCGAAAGAATTCCACCTCATATTTGTACCTTCATCAAAGAGAGAAAGTTCAGAGACATTAAAGGTAGCTAAAACATTATACTCACTAAGAAGATCTATTTGTAGGCATTGTCATTGATCTTTTCAAGGATTTGGAATGGACCATCTCTCTGTGGCTGCAACTTTGACTTTCTTTTTTTTGAAAAGTGTTATTTCCTCAAGTGTACCCAAACCAGTCTTCTGGTTCAAATGTAATACGCTTTCGTCCCTTATTTACTTGAGAAGTATAATGCTCATTTTTCTTGTCAATCTGGCACCGTACCTTCTTATGGAGATATCTTACCAACTCGGCATTTTTCTTTCCATCTAGGCTACCTCTCTCATCAACAGGTTAATGTATTAAATCCAAAGGTGTTAGTGGATTAAAACCATAAACAATTTCAAATAGAGTATAAGGAGTAGTAGAATGCATGGCCCTGTTATATGCAATTTCTATAAATGGCAAGCAATCATTCAAACACTTCAAGTTTTTATTGACTATAATGCGCAATAGTTGCATCATAGTCCTATTAACAACCTCAGTTTAGCTATCCGTTTGTGGGTGACAAGTAGTAAAAAACAATAACTTGGTTCATAACTTATTCCACAAAATCCTCCAAAAGTGACTAAGTAATTTAACATCCCTATCCGATACAATACTTCTAGGAATCCCATGTAAAAGCACTATTTCCTTAAAGAATAAGTCTGCAATATTGGTGGCATAATTAGTTTTATGACATGAAATAAAATGTGACATCTTATTAAATCTATTTACCACCACAAATATAGAATCTCTTCATTTCTTAGTCCTAGGTAAATCTAACACAAAATTCATAGACACATCAACTCAAGGTTCACTAGAAATAGGTAATGTCGTATAAAAACCCTGAGGTAAAACCTTAGATTTACCATTTTTACAAGTGATGCATCTATTACAAACCCGATCAATATCAATTTTTATTTTAGGCCAATAAAAATGTTCACCTAACATTTCATAGGTTTTCTTAACCCCAAAATGACACATTAGACCTCTATTATGTGCTTCACGTACTAATAATTCTCTCATTGAACATTTAGGAACACATAACTTATTTTCTCAAAATAAATACCCATTATGCCTAAATAATCTATTCATAGCACCCTTATCACATGATTAGTATATATTAGAAAAATCTAGATTATTAGCATACATGTCCTTAACATATTCAAATCCTAACAATTTCGCACCTAAAGAAGTTAGTAAGTCCAAATAGCATGACTAACCACTCATACAACCCATATTTAGTTTTAAAAATGATTTTCCATCCAACCTCTTCCATCATCCTAATCTGATGATAATCATTTTTAAGATCAATTTTACTAAATATGCATAATCCATGTAATTCATCTAACATATCATCTAATCTAAGAATATGATGACGATACTTTACCGTTATATTTTTAATGGTCCTGTAGTCGATACACATCATCCAGATTCTATCTTTCTTAGGCACAAGTACCACTGTCACGTACATGGACTCATACTCTTCCTCATATACAATTTGTTCATCAATTCTTTCACTTGCCTTTGAAGTTCCTTAATCTCCTTGGGATTACTCCGATAAGTCGGCCTATTTGGAATGACAACTCCAGGTACGAAATTAATTTGATGTTCAATGCCTCGAATGGTAGTAGCCCATTGGCATGTCCTTCCGGAACACATCTTCAAATTCCTGCAACAAAGAACTAACCAAACTAGGGATGAGTGTTTTAGATTCCGCAAAGTCGAGGAATGATTCCTTATAAAGCAATAATATCATAGTCAGTCCACAACTAATGCTCTCTTCAACTTACTTCATTTTGTAAAGAAATTTACTGTCGACTTTTCTCCCCTTTCATACGACTTTTTCTCTTCATACTCTTGTGGCTCTACTCTTTTTTCTCACAATTAGCCACCTCACTATTTTCTCTTTTACTCTTTTGTTGTGAAAGATCAATCTCACTCCTTTTTTCTCTCAATCTTTTTTCTTCCTCACTTTTCAATTTCATTTGATCGCCATACAGTTGTTGTGGTGTCAACGGCGTATGAGTAAGAGATTTTCTATCCTTAGTAAAATTGTACCTATTTTTGTACACGTCATGAATCACCTTTCTATCAGATTGACATGACCTTCCCAACAAGATATGTCCGACATGCATAGGCACTACATCATACATCACTTCGTCATGATACCTCTCCATTGAGAAACTCGCCAACACTCTCCTTTCACCTTAATCTCTCACATTCATTCAACCATTACAATTTGTAAAGCCTAGGATGTTTTAGCATAGTTAATCCATATTTTTCAACAAGTGTAGTGCTAACCACATTGGTACAACTACCCCTATCAATAATCATACTACATACCTTATTATTGACGTGGTATCTCGTATGAAATATGTCATCCATTTGTTGCTTCAAGTCATCCACTCTGATTTAAGCACTAAGAGCTAGTCATGTAGCCAACAGCTCTCCCATTGCATACTCAACTTTCTCACCATCACTAGCATCTTCCAATTTCGACATGTCTATTAACCCTCACTACACTCATCACTTCTTTATTGTCTCGCAAAATTATCACCTCTTTGTTGGGACATTGAGAAGCAATGTGTCCCCGTTTCCAAGCACATAAATTATTTGATATCTCGATTCCTAGAGGGTTGGGAATCCGCCTTGGGTGTAACTTTCCTAGCAACTTCTTTTCTTCCATTCAGTAGCTCAGTCCTACTTTTTGAAACAGCCACATCACCTTTATTGTTATCCCACTTCGATTTCCAATAAAAGTTAGAACCCAAAAAACCCAATGAATATCTAGTTGTCCTCTTCCTCTTCAATTGCCTTTTTACCTTCATAGTTACATGTAACATGTCTTCCAACTCCATATAATGTTGCAACTCTACCGCACCATTCAAAAACCTGACAATGGTGACCTCCCTATCCTCATCAACATTCTCTCTAATCATAGCAATCTCCATCTCCTTGTGATAATCCTCCACACTCCTAAAACCTTAGTAGAGGCTTTGCAATTTTTGATGAAACTCCCTATAATAATGATTAGGCACGAACATCTTCCTCATGATAGCCTTCAATTCTTTCCATGTCTTAATAGGCCTCTCACGATTTCTCCTCCTGGATGTTACTACTTGATCCCACCAAATGATAATATGTATAATCAGTAAATTTAAGCACCACAATCTTTACCTTATTTTCCTTCGAGTAGTTGTAGCAATCAAATATCAATTCTACTTTCTTTTCACACTCCAAGTATGCATCTGGATCATTCATTCCTTTAAATGAATGAAATGCCATTTTGATATTGCCAATACTTCTATCAACACCATCTCCAACAAGATCTTTACCCCTTTTTCATACCTAACTCATTTATCTCTCATTCTTGCTAAATCGGCATCCACCAATGTATCCTCATTAGTGTCACTATCCGCTTCTCATTCACAAGAAAAATATGCTCGATGATCTCGCCTTCCTTGCGTTAGGAATTTCTCTAAATTGTTCCCTATGTAAGTTAGTAAGCAATGGTCTTGTCGATCCAATATGTCTCTCACGTCCTCAAACAACCTTTCGAACTGTCGTATTACCTCATCCGACATGTTGACTTGACTATTATTCCTACTTGAAGTATAGTCGTCTTTATCCAACGTCCTAATTCTAATTTAATATTTGTCTCACGTTTATGCGCTCGTGTATCACTCAAATTAATTTTTTCCCTCTATTAGTCTCACCACTCTTGCATTTTTTTCACTCAATGCTTTCTTGCAAGTGTTTTAAAGAACTAATTAGATCTCAATCAAAATTAATCTTTGTAGAGTTTCAAAAAAAGATTTGAGTAAGAAAAATTGACTCTAAAATGACTCAAAAAATAGGAATTGACACTTTGAAAGAAGAATAAGGAAATATTCAAGAAGGTTGAATTTGGAATTTTTTTTACTCAAAAAAAAAATTTGTATGTTGCTGGCAATTTTTTTTCAACTTTTTTTTGCTTGAAAATTCAACTAAATACCAGCTAAAGAAATAAAAATTGATTTAGATGCTAAATGAGCACACAAAAATAAGTTTTGGAATTTTTTTTATTGGAGACTCAAAAATGAAGAACGTGAAGAACATGAAAAATGAAAAACAAAAGATTCAAACAAAAAGGAAAAAATAAATAGGTTATAACCTTGATTTTTGGAACCTTGCTTTGATACCAACTGACGTGAACTCACGCAGCAATGGTAGCTACAAAACCCATGCAAGATTGATTCAACACAAAAAAGCCAAGAAATCAACATTTAAACTTGATTCTAAAATATTGAATCAAGAAACCAACACAATCGCCAACAATATATTGACTCTGTAATTATAAGACTCAAGAATCTTACTCAATTTGTTTGAATGTCATAAGAACTTAATTCTTGATAAGTTCAGAATTAGTTCAATGAAAAATAAGATGAAAGCAATATACCTTGCAGTAAAATCTCTCAATTTGTGTGTTTTAAAATGAATAAAATGAGTTTCATTTATAGGTGATCAGTACGTTTTTACACATTTATTTTACTACCAAAATATGGACAATTGATGATTAATACATCCAATTATAGGACAATGTGATGAAGGTAGCGGAAATAAGGATAAACAAGTGGAAAATGACCAAAATGAAGGAAAAGCAAAGTTCAGGGATCAAGATGCAAATAACCAAAAGATGAACCGCAAGAGGAAATGAAGATGCGAAGATGTCGAGGTCAAATTGAGCTAAGGAATTAAGTATTAGAAGAAGAAGAAGTGGGAAAAGAGGTCACAAAACGAGAAACAAAGTTTGAGAACCAAAACGCAACAATTGAGAAATGCACTAGGCTATGCGGTTGCATAGCAGTATTCCTATGCAATCGCAAGAGCTAATACAGAGATTTATAGTACCATATTCAACTCTTCTATGCGACCTCAATGAGTTTAATTATGTGGTCACATAGTTGGTGTTTTGACACGATTTTTCTAGTTTCCTTCTACGATTGGAACACTTAAGGGAACAACATCTAGGGCGTGTATTTAAACCCTAGAGCCATCCAGAACCGAGGAAAATAGATGAATAAGAGTTTTGGAGGAGAAATTAAAGCAGAAAAACAAGACAAGATGACTAACAATTCCATGGAGAGCTAAAAACCTTGGTGAAACTAGGAAGGAACTCAATTGGATTCAGTGATATCAACACTTTTTGATTCATTAATTTTGATTTTCATGTTTTAAACAATTCAATGGTTAAGACTTCCTTTTCATAAAGATGTTTTGAGATTGACTTAAGTTTTATTAAATTTTTCATATAATTAGTCACCCTTTTTTTTTATCGGATGATTGAAGTATTCGTTTAGGCTTTAATATTATTTATTTATGTTTATTGGTGTGATTCATTACTGCTTTATACATGAGTTGTTTTGTAATCTGATTTTAATGTTAAAAAAAAAGTGTGCATGCTATAGGAGGATGATTAACCGTTAGAATTACAATTGAATAAACAGGTTTAAATGACATATTTTCGGGTTAGAGAAACTAGGTTGAACATCTCTAATTGCTTTATAAAAAATGAATCATTGACGTTGAATAATCCAATTCAACTGAGGGAATTCCAAAGCTTCACTCTTTCAAACTTGATTTTAACTTCATTCCAACAAATACATTCTTTCAATATTTCAAATCCGATCTCAATTTCATTCGAACAAACAAATTTTGAGATTTTAAAAGAACATTTACTTTTCAATCATTTAAGTATTTTTACTATCTCCATGTGGAATCGACACTCCAAAACAGTGCTGCAATTATAACGTTATTCTTTGGGCGTAATCAAATTTTAGCGCCGCTTTCGGGAAGACGGTACAAGAAACTAAGGGATTAATTGAAAAAGGGTGACATCGTTCCATTATTACTCTTTAGTTAATTTAATTCTCTTCATTGTTATTTTTCTATTCTCACATAGTTTTTTTCATGTTTTATGAACAGGAACTGAGACGAGCAATGAGAATTCACTGAAGGACCTCTTATAGTGTTTGAATCTCTTTCTAACCATATCTTTGATACTACATCAATTGCCATGAACACCACACTACATAACACCATGACTGATAGTGAGAATGGGGATGCGCCTTATAGAACTCTATAGGATTATCTTCATCTCATGTGCACATCCATACCATTATGCATTATTTTTCCATCTAATATACCACGTATGGACCTTAAACTAAGAATGATTCAACTTCTTCCCACTTTTCACGGACTTGAAAGTGAAAATTCATATGTGCATATTAGAGAATTTGAAGAGGTTGTTGCAACCTTTCACAATCAACATGATAAGGCAGATGCAGTCGCTTAATATTTTTTCCATTTTCACTTAAAGAAAGAGCAAAAAGTTGGTTGTATTCCCTAAAACCACGTTCGATTGGAACATGGGGTAAAGTGAATCAAGCCTTTTTTACCAAATACTTCCCTCATCATAAGACTAGTGCCCTGAAGAAGCAAATTTCTTCATTTGCTCAAAAAGATAGCGAGACCTTATACCAAGTATGGGAAAGATACAAAGAGTTACAAGTCATTTGTCCCCACCATGGTTATGAGAGTTGGTGTATTGTGAGTTACTTTTATGAAAGACTAATACTTAGGGAGCGTCAATTTGTTGAGATGAAATATATTGGTGAGTTCTTGCAAAAAGACCCAGATGAGGCCATAGAGTTCTTAGATGACCTTGCTGAAAAAGCTCATACTTGGACTGAACCTAGCACTTCTGATAGCACTAATAGGTCACGGCCCATAACAAACTCTTCTAGTACATGTATTTATCATCTTAGGGTGGAGGATAGTCTTAGAGCTAAGGTAGAGACCTCTACTAGAGAACTTGAAACCCTACGTGCTAAGAACTCAAAGCCTACACATAATGTCGCCCGTGTTGAGTCCTCTGGACCTTGTTGTGTGTGTGGTGGAATTGATCATCCAGCACAAGAGTGTTCCACTCTAGCTGAGATGAGGGGGATTTATGGGAAATACTGCAATGTTTTAGGCACGTATAAAAAGCTATATGCTCCTTTTTTTGATACCTACAATCAAGGGTAGCGGAATCACCCCAATTTTAACTAGAAATCTGAAAATCAGCAACCTGTCTAGGAATCTAGAGCTTTCAATACACCTTTATATCAGTCCACATCTTCTAGGAACTCTTTAGAAAATACTTTACATGCTTTTATAGAGGCACAAGGTAAGACCAATCAGAAGTTTGAGACTATGATCACTCAATTTGTTGAGGAAAACAAATAGATAAAAAATCATATGTCTAAGTTGACTAATACTTTAGCTGTAGTGGAATGTGGGAAGTTTCCAGCTCGACCAAATCCTAAGGGATAACATATGGTTCAAGCCTTAGGTTCAGAAGAAAATGAACTTAAGGAAGTAAATGACATCACCACTCGAAGTGAGAAGGTTATAGAATAAATCACCAAGTCTAGGGAGTCTAGGAAAAATGAAAAAGACTTTAGTAATTTGGAAAAGAGCAGTCCTAGTGAAGAGCTAGTGGAAAATATAGCTAGAGTGCCCTTTCCTCAAGCTTTCAAGCCTACCGTGAAAGCTACTGGTCAATACAATGAAATCCTAGAGCACCTTAAGCAAGTAAAAATTAACCTACCTATCTTGCATGTAATTGTCCATGTTCCTACCTATAAAAGTTCTCAAAGACTTGTGTACTGTGAAAAGGAAGCATCATGTCAAAAAAATTACTTTCTTAACTGAGTAAGTGAGTGCGATGATTGAGCAAATGGTACCACCAAAATATAAGGACGCTGGTTATCCTACCATTTCTTGCATCATTGGGAGCTATGAGTTTACACAAGCCCTTCTTGTTTTAGGAGCTAGTATTAACCCCATGCCTTGTGCTATTTACTTGTTGTTAGGTTTAGGTGAGATAAGTCCTACATCTGTAGTTTTACAACTGGCTGCGCCATAAGACCTAGATGAGTAGTTGAGGATGTTTTGGTACAAATTGACAAATTTTATTATCATGTTGATTTTTTAGCTCTAAACTTGAAGGTTGATGTGAATGTTGATTCTAAAATACCTATCATTCTTGGTAGACCCTTCTTTGCCACAGCTAACGCTCTTATAAATTGCAGGAATGGTTTAATGAAATTGTCTTTTAGGAATATGCTAACATTTGTGTTGTTTTTGCAGAATCTCATAATTATGGGACACCACCATGGCAGCCCAAATTTTAAACATTACCAAAAAGGAGTGGAGGGCAGCAATCGTCAAACATTGAGAGTCCCAAACCATAGTTGAAACCGCTACCCCCAGGACTGAAACATGTGTTTCTTGGATCAGGTGATACTTTTCCTGTAATTATATCTTCAGAATTGAATGCTTTGCAAGGTGAGTAGCTTTTAAATATTCTGAATGAGTATAAATCTGCATTAGGATAGACCATAGCTGACATTAAGGGTATTAGTCCTTTAATTTGTTCACATAGGATTCACCTAGAAAAGGGAACAAGTCATAAAAGAGACCCACAACGTAGGTTAAACCCTACAATGAAAGAATTAGTGAAAAATGAGGTGTTAAAATTGTTATATGCGGGTATCATTTACACAATTGCAGTTAGTAAATGGGTTAGTCCAACACAAGTGGTCTCTAAAAAGTCAGGTGCCACAGTGGTAAAGAATGAATTAGGTGAATTAGTTCCCACTAAGACAGTGACTGGATGGCGTATGTGCATTGATTATAGAAAGATAAATACTGCCAGGCACAAGGACCATTTTCCTCTTCCATTTTTGTACCAAATTTCGGAGCGTGTGGCTGGCCATCCCTTTTATTGTTTCTTGGATGGCTATTCTAGTTATTATCAAATTGAAATTGCTTTAGAAGACCAGGAAAAGACCACATTTACTTGTCCTTTTGGCACATTTACTTGTCCTTTTGGTACCTATGCATTTCGTAGGATGTCATTTAGATTATGTAACGCTCCTGCTACATTTTAAAGATGCATGATGAGCATATTTAGTGACATGATAGAAAATTGCATGAAAGTTTTCATGGATGACCTAACTACTTTTGGAACCTCTTTTGATGCATGCTTGTTGAATTTGAAGAGAGTTTTAACCCGGTGTGAGGAAAAGGGGTTAGTTTTGAATTGGGTGAAATGCCATTTTATGGTAGCACATGTAATTTCATCTAAAGGGATATAGGTTGATAAATCCAAGATTGAATTAATCTCTAAATTACCTACACCTAAGACAACAAAAGATATTAGATCATTTCTTGGTCATGCGGGTTTTTATAGGAGGTTTATACAGAATTTTTCATCCATATCTAGACCATTATGTAATCTCTTAGCCAAAGATGCCACTTTTGAATGGAACCCAACTTGCCAAGAGGCGTTTGAAATGCTGATTGACAAGCTAACTTCAGCACCCATAATGTAGCCACCTGATTGGACGTTGCCATTTGAGATTATGTATGATGCAAGTGATTATGCAGTAGGTGTTATCCTTGGACAACGAAGGAAAGGTAAGCCTTTTGTAATCTACTACGCTAGTAGAACTCTCAATAGTGCTCAAATGAATTATTTCACTACTAAAAAAGAGTTACTGACCTAGTTTTTGCTATTGATAAATTTCGCTCTTATTTAATTAGCTCTCCCATTACAATTTTCACAGATCATGCAGCCCTTAAGTACCTTCTTGCAAAGAAGGATGTTAAGGCGCATTTAATAGGGTGGATTTTACTATTACAGGAATTTGACATCACTATTAAAGATAAAAAAAAGAGTGGAGAATGTGGTAGCCGACCATTTGTCAAGGCTAAATTTGAGGACAATACGAATTCATTACCAATTAGAAATGACTTTCCAGATGAGCATTTATTTTCCGTTTCCTCTCTACCATGGTTTGCTCACGTTGGAAATTGCTTGGCTGCAGGTCAAATTCCAGTAGAGTGGAGTGCAAAATATAAGAGAAAGTTCATGGTTGAGGTACGTAAGTTTTATTGGGATGCCCATGTCTATTGAAATATTGTCCCAATCAAATTTTGAGACGTTGTTTCCCTGATGAGGAAATACCTAGCATACTCAATTTCTATCATGCCCAAGCATATGGATGCCATTTTTCTATGAAAAAGACCGCTGCAAAAATTTTGCAATATGATTTTTATTGGCCCACTTTGTTTAAAGATACTAATATTTATTGTAAATCTTGTGAGAGGTGCCAAAAGCTTGATGCTTTGTCCCAGCGTAACATGATACCCTTGAACCCCATTTTAGTAATAAAAATATTTAATTGTTGGGGAATTGACTTCATGGAACCCTTTCCACCTTATTTTGGTTACTTATACATCATTGTGGTTGTAGATTATGTGTCTAAATGGGTATAGACAACAGCTTGTAGGGTCAATGATAATAAAACGGTTGTTAATTTTTTTAAAGATAATGTATTGTCTAGGTTTGGCACACACAAGTTATTATTAGTGACAGAGGCAAGCACTTTTACAACCGTTCATTTGAAACACTAATGAAAAAGTATGGGATTGTTCATAAAATTTCTCCTGCTTATCACCCCCAAACTAGTGAAAAAGGCTAATAGGGAAATCAAACAAATTTTGGAGAGAACGGTGAACCCCAATCGTAAAGATTGGTCCTTAAGACTAAATGATACATTTTAGGCTTACCGTACAGCTTTTAAAACCTCCTTAGGCATGTCACCTTATAGACTTGTTTTTGGAAAGCCCTATCATTTACCTGTAGAGCTTGAGCACCGAGCCTATTGGGCCATCAAACACTTTAACTTTGACTTAAAAGAGGGGGTAAGCTTAGAAAGTTGCAGTTAACTGAGTTGGAAGAGTTAAGAAATGATGTATATGAGAATTCTAAAATCTACAAGTCAAGAATGAAAACATTTCATGATAAAAACATTCTTACGAAAATATTTGAACCAAATCAGAAAGTATACTTGTATGATTCTAGACTTCATAAGCACCCTGGAAAACTTCGATCTACGTGGACTGGCCCTTTCATGGTGAAACAAGTTTTTGAAAATGGGACAATTGAAATTGAGGATCCTAACGATGGTAGAATATTGTAGTGGAAGAAGTTCATCTGCGGACCTTGTTTACCATCCTGACATCACTCAGATATATTCTTCACTTACCTTTCTGTATATTAGTTTTGTTTTTAGGTTTCTTTTTGTTTCTTGCTTTATGTTTTCAATTGAGCACTTTTCAGGTTAACCATCGTTCAGACCCTATATTGATTTACTTCAGTATTCAGGTGATACCCTTCCCTTTGGTAGGCATGTTTAGACATTGAGGACAATGTTTGATTTGGTTGGGGGAGAGTTCATTGCTGAGTTCGTTGTGAATTGCATAGTCATCATGGAATTTTTCTAAAAAAATATTTTGCAGTTTTTATTCATTTATTTTCAGTTTTTATCTTCTAGCATTAGATTATAGTTATAGTTTTGTATGTTTGCGTGAGTGGTGTGTACTGTCGCAGGCACCCAAAAGTAATATCTGAACCTCTAAAATTAATGTAGCAGTAGAAGTAATGGTCTATCCCACGAAGAGTGTGTAATTCAATATATTATGTTTCGTACAATGATTGGGGGTTTTGTATACAAACTATTGTAAATAATGCAATTAATAACAATGAAAATTAAATTAAAGAAAATAATCAAAAGACTAACCTGGTCTAAGTCCACATCCACCGTCGAAAATCCATAATTGATCATAGATGTAAGGATAATTCAATTCATATTTTGAATATTCACTGTTGAAATTATTTTTCTATCTCTCCTTAATTTTAGTTAGTTAGAAACCAGCGTTCTAATTAACCCTAATTATTAAATAATCTCAGACCAGCGCTCAAGATTCAATTTAATAACAGCTTTACACAATAGAGAAATCGATGAACTAGATAACACAAACANCAATGAAGTAGCGAGACCTCTAGCAATTAAACGCAACAAATCATATAAATAAATGCATAAGAACATTCAATACGCAAAATATAAATCAAATAATAAGAAAAACTATTTAGATCTCACAATATGTATTTTCGAGGCTTCTATTTCCTTTGACCAAGTGTAAAAGTTTAGTTACAATTCATGAATCTAAGAGAAAAATAATGAAAAATGGAGTTTGGAGGCGTTCTATATGTTCTAGGTTTGTTCTAGAGTTGCAAATCACGTATTTATATTTGTTTCCATGGAATGTATACTTGTAGTGACTGGGGTGGGACTTCAAATCCGGAATGGAAGTCTACAAAACAAAAAGTAGAGGCCTCTCA
>CAIGRN010087699.1:0-14371 GCA_903798345.1 Fraxinus anomala | reverse complement strand
TAATACTGGGCAGTTAAAAACAATCATATTTTACTGGCTAGTTGACTCAATCAAAGACCTTTTAATATAATGCGTGAGGTGTGACTCGAACCCCCGACCTCCCACACAAATTCCACATTTCACCAATTGGGCACTTCATCTGAATTAATTATTTCTTTCACATATTATATTTATGTTATAAATATCTAACAGTCATTTGGGTGGAAATGGAATTTCTTTTTCATTTTCCATGGATTTTTTGTTGAATCAAACCAGGCCTAAATGATTATTCAATTTTTGCCTAGGATGTATTCATAAACACGTAAAGTCCCATTAGTGGAAATTAAACACGGATTTTTAGTAAATTTTGATTAAAATTGATGAAATATATGGTTGAAAAATTGTGAGATCCATAAAATATTTAATTAAGATTAATTGTTGATTTTAACTTAAATTAAAATCTAAATTTTAATTACTATCAAATATGGGCTAAATTACAAATATTTTTGACAAATTTTACTTTTTATTCATAATTTTACTTTTTATTCATACGTTAAATAAGATTTATAAGTATTATATACTTCTCTATCAGATCATCACTCGTTTCTATCTATTTATAAACACTGCATTTCTCAAACATCCTTCTAGTTTGACAAAATTTATAATCATTTATAAGTAATCAAATTTTAATCTCAAAACATTTTTCAATAGACCCACAAGTATCTTCACTTATTTATTATTAATTTTTTATTTATATAGTTTATAAATTCTTTCCAAACTAAAACTTTGATATTTTAGTATTTAAAATTCATAACCATTTACTTTGTAGATGTACATGGTCTACTTTACTACTAGATTTGGTGTAGAATGAATTAGAAAATGATGAATCAATTAAAAAACCATTAATTTCTTTGAATATTGGCTTAATATGACACTAATTGAAAAAAAAAAACAATTGAAACTTTAATAAAAAAAAAAAAAAAATCAATTGAAAACTGCCTTCTGCTTTATTAATGGATTCTAGTGCAATATTTTGAGGTTTATCCGTACAAAAATAAGCTAGGAAATGACCGAAGTATTGGCTAATGTTTATAGTCAAATAATTTTTATCTATACATATTATGGAAACAAGTGTTATTTTCTAATAACCATTCATATTTATTTATTTGTATTAATGAAAAATAAAAATATATTTGTGTAACAAGTGAAATGGATAAAATAAAACAGAAATCTAACAACAGATTGTAATGTTGATCGTTCGGATTTTTCAATTCTTTCATTTAAATCACTATAAGAGGATCTCCAATGCAACCACGAATTGTTTAATAATTGTGCTGCATAAGCAAAATAGGCAGTATTTAAAAAAAGTTATAAGAGCATCTCCAATGCAACTATGGATCGCTTAATAATTGTGCTACATAAGCAAAATAGACAGTATTTTAAAAAAGCTCTCAAATGCAAGTTGATTGAGAGTCCGCCAATTTAATGTGTGAGAGAAAAAATAGACAATATCTATAGATTCGTTTATATGTAACGACTCTGTTAAGTGTGCGTGGGGATGACATTACCTATGTTACCAATGATGGTGCAAATCTAATGGTGGTAGTGGAGGGATGCTGCAAGTATTTAACAAAAATAATAATAATTAGAAAATAATATGTAAAAAATTATATTACATGTAATATATATGGTGCAATTTCTTGTTTCAGTTGAGCGTATTCTGTCTGTGTAGCCATTTGAAAATTCTTCAGCAAGTGATTGTTTTTGTATTCATACAACAATTTTTTTAGTTACAGACATTAATTACACTTAATGTTTTCGATCTTTGTTCGCCTTTATCCCTAACTTTTTAAAAACATCCTTGTTTGGCCTTTATTTCTTAAAATTCGTTTTTATTCAAACTCATTTTCAATTACACATTCATGAGTCTATAATTTTTATCAATTTTTTAATCATACAATTCATTAACTTTAATCAAAATTTACTAAAACTCTTATTAAATCAAACAAAGGCTTAATGGATTATGCCACTGCGCTAGAAATAATTGACAAATGTAGTGACAAATGATGATGATAGAAGATAATTGGATAAAAAAGCTGATTGTTTTTTAAACAGTCTAATGAAAGAATGTCGTGTGGTACTATATCAATTTTTCTGTCAAATTTTTCTAACAATGTAGCATGATTGGGGCTTAATCATCATATCTCATCTTTGATAATAGTTTCTATCAAGAAAACTCGTTGAGATGCTATAAAACGACTTAATTACTAATGAAATAATATAATGCAATAAGGTTTTTTTTTTTTTCATCACATCAAAGCACGCAAACACAATATTTTGACAGAAGCCATCATAAAACTTGAGATGTGCTCATTAATGAAATAATGAAGATAAGAATTCAACGAAAATAAGATAAGGACACAAGTTTTATAATGAGAAAATGTTGAGAATCTTATGTGCATTAAAATGTAATGCAAAGATTAAAAATTATGATATAAATATAATTAGCGCATCTGTAATCATTATGAAAAAAATTATGTAAATTTAAACTTATAAAATATGATATATATAGTGTTATTAGACCCTACATACGATTATATTTTATAAATTTTCCTAATTATTATTAAATAAGGATTTTCAAAATAGCGTGAAACAATCCCATGAATTAAGAAAAGATTATGTTATATTCCTGAAAATTATGAAAAACAAGATCTATTAAATTAATTGAGATAATTTGAAGTGTATTATTAAAAAGAGGAGCTGAATATGAAATATATATTAGGAATTTGAAACACTATAAAAAACCTAGTAACAAGAAAATTCGTAAATAAATAAAACGTGCCTATATAACATCCTGGTTTGATCCTCATTTTTTTTCAAAATACATTTTTCTCTCCCTTCTTTTCAACCACATTCTTCACTCAAATAATATTACAATTCCTCATTTTTTAACCACACATTCTCCGTCAATCTGCAATTCCAAAATACATTTTTACAATAAAATAGAGCTCAAACAATGTTGTAGGTGTATTAAGAGTCCCTCGTATATACTTGCTCATTTCAAAATGAATAATTTTTATTGATTTATTTCTTTTTTCCACTTTCAGACTAGCAAAACAACCATTGAAGCAACTTCCTGCAAGTGTGAAGTTCCTGCTACAAAGGGATCGACAGTATATGTACAAAAATAGAAGAAAAAACCATCTAATCCTAGCAATCTAGGATTTCAATTATGGGCAATGCAGCGGCAAAAAACTAATTAAGATATTTTGGATCATCAAGCGCCAACCTTTCATCATCAACATTGCAAGATGGCTGTCTGAAGTGCAGATCTGCTCGACCAGATTGCATCTGCTCTTATATGGGACTTCAAGAACCTAATCATTTTCGTCGCAGCACAAGATTGCAAGTCGTTCGCCATTATAAGTCCACTTGGTAAATTAAAGAAAAAGGGCCAAAAAGGAAAAGAATGCTTAGCAACCAATACTTTGCAAGCATATAATATAAATTGAGAAAACTGCACCATAGGTTCCAAACCTATAGCTCCATGAGCAAGTTGGTCATTAATATTTCACTATAGTTGCAAAACCAGGCCTCAACATCACATGGCCCTCATGAATCATGTCTCACTTCAAATGTCTTAGCACCAACCAAGTTGGAAAGTATAGTCTAGTTTCATGAAAATGGACATTTGAACATGTGATGATTTAATTGAACTTCGGATCTTTTCGTCATTGAGAACTAATTGTGCAACTATAGAATACCAACTTGAATACTAGAATAATAGGTTGGGGACCAATTGTGAAATTTTCCCACATAAAATATTAAAAATATTTGCATCTATTTTGCCGAGACACTTGTATGTAGATACATTATGGACTGGTTGCATTTGTGCATATATGCTTGCTGAAAGAGAGGGTGCACATGTACTGTACATAAATTTGCATATGCAAAGGTTGGAAGAGTACAAGTAATCAAAAAATAAGAATATTCATAATATAAAATCAATCAAAGAACTGAGGAAATGTATTCTGAGGTTTGAGTACAAGACGGTGAAATTGAGAAGTCAAAAAAATACTTAATTCGACACTTAGGTAAGAGTTACTTCTAAAAAAGTTAATTTTTTAATTGAATTTAAGAAAAAAGTGGCATATCCAAACATCTTTTGGAAACAATAATTATTTAAAAAGTAACCTTCACTTCTTTTTAAACTTAGTGAACATGTTCTAAAATTTTAATCCATTTGTAAGAAATAAATTGCCAAGTACCTTTAATAGTATACACCAGATATGGTTCAAGCAGAAGTCCAATCATCTATCAACTCGGAGTATGTTGTTATGGACAGTGCCCTTGTAAATCGACTCCTTTTCAGGATCAATTCTCCAATGACCATCGATGATGAACTTTATCTGCAAATAAACAAGGGATCTATATAAGAAGAAACCAACAAAATGTTTCTCATTGGTTATAAGTTATATCTGAGAGTTCGATGACAGAATTTGATATGAAAGTTTTCCATGATTTTGAAAAGCCAGTTTTAATATCCATCCTGCAGTACTTCATTGACTACAGCATTTGATATTTCAACTTTGTTAAACCTACAGACGCGAAGTTTAGTTAAGTAATAGCTGGGTCCTCAACCTACTTGAAATATAACAGTCCAATCTTTTTTCTTGCAGGAATCATCCTCAACGTTTCACTTTCATAGCATGTTGATCTCTACTGGACTGCTTCAGTACATTGTTTGTTAAAATGTCACATGAACCTCTTATGATTCACATTTTGAAAGATAAAATGGATAAACTCTTACTCTTAACGAGAATTAATAAAAGATAAAAAATAAAAAAAAAGAACTCCACCCCCGCTGCTTCCTCAGCCACCCCCCACCCCAAAAAAAAAAAAAATAGAGGCACAAGGATNCTCCACCCCCGCTGCTTCCTCAGCCCCCCCCCCCCCCCAAAAAAAAAAAAAAAACGAACGAAACCTCTCTCTCTCTCTCCATGGTCTTCATTCCAGATTATGGCTAGCATCATTTGCCTAGAAAAATACTCATCTTGTATATTTATGTAGATTGAACAAATTATTTGTGCTGAAGTTGCACTCATTGGTTGGTTTGACGCCACACCAACACCTAGCTTTTGCATTTTCAGGTGATTTTCTTGCTTTAGCTCTGTCATCAGCCTTTCAGAGAGGGGTCAGGTTCCCAGAATTCAATTCATGCTATTCAAGTGTTTCTCGTATCTCAATTCAATGACATTTTTAAAACTTTATTCTTTTTCCACATAGTATTGGGGAATTTTGTTTATTTCACAAAGTTCCATGGGGCATGGTGACGCCGGAGGAGCACCAGAGGTTGGAGATGACCATCATGGGGAGGAGTTTGAGGTGGGTTGCAGTTGGTTGGGGGTGGGATTCAGGTGGGGCGACTAGAAGCCGGTTTGGGGGCAGGAGTTGGGATGGAGGGTGTGGTCGGCATTTCTTTTTTCTTCTCCTTTCATTTCATTTCCTTTCCATTACCCTTTTCCTTTCCTTTCCTTTTCCCTCCTGGCCTTCTCTTTCCATGTATATTTATGTTTCGTTAAAAATAATGTTTAATCATTTTATCCTTCAAAAAGTGAGTCGTGCAAATATCACGTGATGTTTTAACGTCAAAATAGACAGAAACCGTCAAATGGGGACCAATATGCTACAAAAATTAAAGGCGTTGGATGAATCTTTCCAAAAATAAAGGTTCAGGACTCACTAGTTGCTACATTTCAAATAGGTTGGGACCCCATTCCTTTCACAAATTTGACATTTTTTTCATTCTTTTTGTTCACATAGACCATTCATCTCCATCTGCCTTTTCAGAGACCAACTTCCAGTAAAAGGTTAAAGTCAATTTGGCTTCAAGATCCATGCCAAACTCTAAGGAGAAGAAAGGCAGCATTTCTTATCCTACTGGAAGTAGATATGTTCAGGCAACCTATTCTTTAAAAATAACCAGGAAAAGAAATTATCACACTCAATCAGTTTGTAGCTTCCGCACCTCGTATACCCCTGGATAAAGCCACAGAACTGTCCTCCAGAGCTGGGGTTTCCTGGCAAAGTTTGTTAGTGAAGTTAATTGGTAATTTTCACACCATATCCGAAAATAAATGTTGTTAATATGACAAGACTAATATTCAATCTGCATGATGAGCAAAACATTTTCTGGAAGGTTTGAATATAGAATAACATAATGAAGAAAATCACTGTTGACAGCGAGATATAACAAAAAATGCAATCTTTTCAATAATCAAACATTGTTAAAATAAAAATAAAAAAGGCAAGATCAAAGCACATATGCTTATCTTCACTTGCTCTTTCACAATGACCTCAAGGAACCTACGATATATAGGTATTATCGTTTAAAAATATTTGATACCCAGTGCAACAAATACCTAATTAAGCTCTCAATATGGCCTGTAAATAAATGGAAGGAAAAATTCTTAAGGAACTTTAAACTGCATTATATAGCACAGGCAACATTTAAACTATGTTCATAAATAACATCAGTATGCCTTCTAGTTATGTGAAGGTTAAAAGCCAACTTGAAAAGTGGTATGTTCTTTCATCTTAATGAGAGAATACCTTGTGGCCAAAATTTTTAATGTCAGAAATTTCAAGCAAAGATGTTACAAGGTATGTGAAGAAAGAGGGTCTTCAGACATGAAAAAGAAAAAGAACATGAAAGCATCATACAATTAACCTAAAATAGCAAAAAAATTAACTGATTAATTTCTATCAATCATCAGAAACAAAAAGTTAACAATGTGGCTACCGGTTAAATAATAAAGAGAAGAATAAAAGGTCAAAAACCTTGATACTATGGGGTTTATGATACTTGATGATGGATGTAAATCCATTTTAATCCGATGATGCCAACCATTGAAGCTACCAGCCAGTTCAACGGTTTCGCCATCACCTGAATACTCAACTTCAACCTGTCAAGAAAGAAATTTATTTACGAAAGGCAATGCCTTCAGCATTTTTATTTAACATCAAGTAAATAGTAAAGATTGCCTAATTATATCACTAACGAAATGATTAATCGTGTCTTGCGCTAATCATCAAGCTGTAACTAGGTGAAAGTTTTTTAGAGCATTTCCATGACCTGGTATGCAACGAGCTAACAGCATTTAAGCCAAATCTCATGTAGACCAACCAGTCACGCGGTCAAGAGTCCACATAAAATCAACAAAAAGTGGAAAGTAGAATAGAAAACAAAGTACCTCCTTCAATCCAGAAAGGCTTTCTTCAGCAGATAGTAATTCTGCATCTTTGTCTGAAATAAGTTTCTGTACGTTACTTATCTCGGCTTCTGCTTTAGTTTGCAAAGCAGACAAAGCAAGCTGGAATACAGAAAACAAAATGGAGATTGCATAGGTACTTTCACAACTGAAAAATGCCTACAAGCTTCCACAACTGAACATGCCTATATGTTGCTAAAGATACTAAAAGAAAGTTATTTTCTTTTATCAATTTTATATGTAAAATGTACATCCAATATTGTAGTCAGTTGAACTGAAGTACCTTTTCCTTCTCAACCTGCTGCTTCAACTGGGTCAATTCCAACTCCTTCTTATGCTAAGTACAGCGAAAATAATTCACCTTAGTTATTACTTTTGAAAATTTTGAGAAAAACAAGTTATTTCTATGGAAAAAGTTAAGAAACAACACTGGTACAAGCAAGGTCGGCTTACATAATACTATATAACATGCAATCAGACAGAGAGTAGTACCAGCATAAACTTCAAGCGCTTAACTTCAGCATGATTATCCCCTTTTTGGGTCTATCACAAAGGGGAAAAAATTATTAAAATAATCATAATTGAAAAGGAAATTTTTACAACAAAAGTAACAACTCAAACTGTATAACTGGGATATATAGTGACCTCAAGATCTTCATTCTTGTGACGATCAACATTTGCCACTTCTTGAGTTGAGATATAGCCATTTCTACGAACATAATACAAAGCAACAGTCAAATAAACATGGAAGTTTCAAAGAAAAAGGAAAGTGGGATTAAACATCCCAATAAAAACAAGTTGGAAAGCACTAAGAAAGCAAAGATAAAATGGAACTGAAGAAACAAATTTCAATCTTAATCAAACGCTTAATCGCAATATCAGATTACTTTGATATTTTTTCATTTCCGTTTTATAGACAAGTAATCAGGAGAAGTTAAATGCCTAAACATATCCGTCAAGTTCTGGAAGCTTCAGAAGTATATGAACAAACAGCATGCCAACATATGTCACGTGTCTTGCTGGCCATCACTCAAGTTGTAATGCTGGCAAAACTATCCAACAAAATATGCACACCTAGTGATTTCTCGCAAGGAATTGAAACAAACCTGGAAGTGCTCTTTTCTAATACAGGATGTTCAACCTTCTGATTCTGGAGTGATGAATTGGCATTTCCATTTGACATTTGGGCACCACTAGAGCTAGAAATCATGGAAGCCGATTTTGGTATCAAAGTATCTTCTGATCCAATAGCCCCCTCTACATCTTCTGCAACTATTTCTTTTGCAATCCTAAAGCCACTATCTGAGCTTCAAGCAAGAACGTCAGTTAAGACTATAGAGGCTTCAAAAGAAAATTCCAACCAATGATGCAATAGAAATCAAATAAGGTGGTGTTTTTCAAAGAAATCTCAGCCAAAAGGAAATCAAACCTACATCAATCCAGTTAAAAGATTGTGAGATGAAGAAATTCGGAGACGGTGAAAAAGAAAGAACAAAAACTTAATACGTATTCTAAAATAGATTAACTCGGAGGGATACTGAAAGATAGTCAGAGATTCAGTCGTGCTGAAGAATTAATTGATCTAGAAAACTAGTCATGTTCTCTAATGCACAAGATAAGTTATCGCCACAGAGACTTACAAAATGAACTCCAAAGTACCTTCCAACACTCGCAAACTCCACTGATATTCTCCCTAACACATGCAATCAAGCATCTAGTTTCTCTATGTTAAGTTTTTAAACCCAAGTGTTTTATGCCTTTTATTGGCTTGAAAACGGCAGGCAGAGAAATCTATTTGATGAATAATCCATTAAGTCCTCTTTCTCCCTCAAACAAAATGAACTTTTTTATGTATCCTGAGGCAATACAACTTGACTTTGTTCCAGATATTAGAATTTAAACCTTTAGTGCGTAAAGAACCAAGCCAAATATGAGTTCTTCATCTGTAACTCACCTTCAATAGTATCCAACTCTCCATTCCGAATAAACTGAGCCACCTTTTCCTGCAATGATATATTAGTGGAACAATCCGTGTTTAAACCTTGGTCATTAGAGTTGAGTTGTCCATCTGTTTCTATGCAATTCATGGAGTCTTCCTGGATAGCTTCACTTAATAAGGAAGTACCTTCTGCCAAAATTTCCGCCTTCTCATTCTGACCAGTTGAAACTAAACCACAATAGAGTTTCAACTTAAAAAATTAAATTGCACAATCTTTACGAATGGGAAATAATATAATAATGAAGATATATTGGCCAGAGATTTACCTTCACAACCACCAAGTGCCTCCAGTTTTCCAATCAAATCTTCCTCTGCATTAGAACCGTTGACATTTGTCTCTGTTGAGGTCTCAAGAAGACGTTTAACATATTTATATCCTCTACGTCTAACAATGTTTGCAAGGTCTTGCCTGCAAATATTCAGAATTACGAATTAAACATGCACAAACACATACATACCGTCTTTAGTTACTTCATAGTCTCTTTGTATATTGAGAGAAGATGAAAATGACTGCAGTAATATCAATTCACAGGTTCCCTAGAGTTTGTGTAGGTCTAATGAAGCATAAGGCAAAGATTTTCGGTTAGATAGGCATTAACATAATTGAAAAAAACTAATTTTTCCTCCACATCCACACTATCTTCTAGTTTCATCCTCGTATCCTTCTTCTTCGCTAAATCTGAACTTGGTCTCTAAAAATGATGTATAATGGAAGCAAGAGCCTCCTCAATTTTACAATTAATTTTATCTAGGATATACTTCATACTCTGCAGCAACCATGTGTTGAAATTATAAATCTGCATATTCCGAAATTAAATTGTGAAACTTCTTCCTGAACGTTTCTCTCAAAGAAAATCTCAAATTTAGTACATATTCAGACATCTTTTAATGGTCAAATCATCTGGTTATACAGAAAAATAATCCTGAAACAGGGAAAATAATAGATTTTATTTTCAGCTGTTAATAGGACTGCTAGCATCCTAATATCTGATTTCAGCTGAACTCTTAAAGTCCTATAGTCTATTTAAAAAGCGTTTTAAAAAATCATTACTTGAGTTTCATCAGTGTACAAAAATATCAAGATGAAGCACAACTACACAGGTAATATGGGGAAGTCCAAGCATGGATAAAAATCAAACCTTCCATGCTGTGAGAGCTCCTTCGTTGAGGGCACATGACTATGGGGAAGTCCAAGCATGGATAAAAATTCTCTGATATCATTGCAAAGATCTTCATCGCCCTTCCCTTTCCTATTAGCTCTGCATCACCCACATACAAAAAAAGGAAGAACAAAAAAAGTAAAGTAAACATCAAATCAAGAAATATAACAACCCAGGCCCCAATAAATGTATACAGCTAAATATACGGACAGTCAATAGAAACCCAAAATAGGAATAACCGAATAAGTGAAAGGAAATGAAAACCTGGGTTTCTTTACTGAACAGGCAAAAACAGTTAAATTGCGGGGCCTGTGGTGGTGACGAATGTGGAGATTGAGAGGCGAAGAGTATAATAATTTATTGAAAGAAAGCGAGTGAAAAATTGTGAAGTTATAAAGGTGGGTGGCCATAAGATTGCAGCGGAGTGAGGTGATCAGATGGGTTTTGCGGCATTGAGAGGTTTGATTTTCGAACTCTTTGTAAGCAATTGATGGATTTTTTTAAAATTAAAAAGATTTTTAGAGATTTTTATTATGAAAAATTGATTTTTAACTCCACCAAACAAACAGGAGCCTAATTATTATAAGTCAGCACGTTTTCCATAGGTCACCCTGAATTTTTCATAATGTTTTCCATTAGTCATTGAAATTAAAAAAAAATTCAGACAATCATCGAACTTGTCAAAATGTTATTTTATCCTCATTTGAAAAATGAATAATGTTACTTGTATATAACGAAATTATATAATAGTTTACATACAGATGATATGTTAAAAAATAGTGGAGGATTTCTTTTTTAGGTGATAAAAGTTTGATCAAATTATATTTCATCACATCATATGTATGTAAACAATTATGTATATGTAGCACAACCATTGAAACATTGACAAATTTGTTGACGTGTCAAATGGAAGTGTCGACGTGGTATACTGTTGCCATTTTTTAATGACAAATCAGCCAAAAACTCTTTTCATCCATTAAAAATTCTTATACACAATCGATTAAAGGGCAAAAAAAAACTAGAAAACCTAACTCTTCCCATCCTTCTCCAACAAGGGTGCTCATTTGTTAGTGAAGTCGACGACAATGGACATAGATGGACAAAATTGAGGTAATAAATCATAATCTCCATATAATTATAGCCCCTGTTTGTAATAGATTAAAATTAAATTTTTAGTAGATTTTGATAAAAATTGATAAAATTTATGGTTGTGGATTTCATGAAATATATGGTTAATATTAATTGTTAAGTTTGACTTAATATTCAAAACTGATTTTAATCAAAAACAAACATAGGGATATTATGTTGTGGGGGCGGCATGTATTAATCAATCGGATGTTTGTTATCCCGTAGAAGAATCTTTAAATATCTTGAACGAAATAACTTTTATTTATGAACTTCACCTATTTGATGTAGCCCTAATGTCTCCGAATCATAGTGTTTAATAAGTTTAAAGTGAAAAATAGTTGAACATGACCAAAAACAAAAATCACCTCTATCACTTTCTAATGATTAAGCACTTGAAATAATTTTCTTTTTAATCATACTGCAACCCACTTCTATTTGATTTATGATTATTTTTATTACTTTGGGGGACTATTTTTGTGATTATATATGTGAATTCTATTGTAAATGGTAAATTTATTAGTGAATGACAATTGTATCATTACAGTCTTATAAATTATTACAATTATATCTATAATCCTGCCCTATAAATATAGAACTTTGGTTCTCATTATAACACACAAATTTATTGATTTTTATTCTCTCTTTTCACAATACATTATCAGTACGAAATCTTAATTCTTCGAAGTTTAGAGAATATAGTAATTTTTTTAAACATAATCATCTATCATATGTATCAAATTAATTTTGTAACATGTGAATTTTTTGTGTATTTAAATTTTCTTACCACTATTGCGGCCGCTAATAATTGCATAAACCCATAGCGGATTACCAATGATTACTATGCATAATCAAATCATTAATGATTTTCCTTTGTACACGATAATACATGTATTATTGCACAATCTTTCATCATTGTGCCGATTTGCGTATCTGTAAATTTGGTGTCTGCGCACATATTAATTAACTGGAATTCATGTCCGGACACGTTTGCGTTAATTCATGCCACTAATTTTTTTGTAATTGGTTCATGAGTTCTAACTTTTACATTATTAGTCACTAATGAATTCAAGTCAATTCACGTGGTTTATGGATTAATTAATATTATCATTGTGATGCGAAATTTAATATTTCATCATTATTTTTTATGTTTAGCAATAAAACATCAACTATCGAGTTCATTATTAATTGTTGTTGCTATCGAAAAAGCACAACTCTATAAATAATACGTGGTTCCTGAAGAGTTTAAGTTTCTAAATAATAATTCGTTGTTACTCCTGAAATAATACAATATTGTAATTAATATTTCAGAAAAAATATTATCTGCTCCTGAAAAGTATGAATTATATTTTTCAATATTCTAGAAGAATATTGATATATTACTCTTGAAAAAGTAATAACAAAATATAACGTGCTCCCGAAGTAGCACGTGTTTCGAAAAACATATTATTTTAAATTAGTGTTTATCCATGAAAGAAAACATATAACTTATGTCATATTGATATTGACTACTTGATGTTTAATTATATTCTACGAAACTAATTGTATTTTTTTTGGTTTTATTGTGTAGTTAATCAAATGATAAACATCACAAACATTGAGTTTGCTGCACTTGACATATCTGGTAAAAACTATTTGTTATGAGTACTCGATATTGATATACATCTTGTCTCAAAAGGTTTGGGAGAGACAATAAAAAAAGGAAACAAAGAATCCATGCAGGATTGTACAAAAGCACTCATCTTCCTTTGTCATCATCTTCACGATGAATTGAAAATTGATTATCTCACTGTGAAAGATCTGCAAGTTCATTGGAAAAAAATAATTGAAAGATTTGATTATCAGAGGAATATAATCCTCCCAAAAACTCGTTATGAGTGGATGCATCTTCGTTTGCAAGATTTCAAAACGGTTAGTGAGTACAATTCTGAACTATTTAGAATATGGTTAGAATGACATTGCGTGGAGAAAAAATCACCGATAAAGATTTGATCGAGAAACCTTTTTCCACCTTTCACGCCTCGAATGTGCTCCTGCAGTAGCAATATCGTGAACGTGATTTCAAAAGGTACCCAGAACTCATATCTTACTTGCTTGTGGCCGAACAAAATAATGAACTGGTGATGAAAAAGCATGGGTTACGTCCAACTGATTCTGTACCATTGCTTGAAACAAATGGTATTACATTGTCTGAAACAAATACAATATCAAGACAATGACGTGGAATAATCAACAAAATTATCAGCAATAAGACAATAATTTCAAAAGTCACAAACCAAACGAAAGTAGCATATTCAAAAAGGAGCATGAAGAAAGTTACTTTAAATGTGGAATGAAATGGCATTGGACATGTACCAATCGTACGACAAAACACCTTGTAGATCTCTACAGAAAATCAATCAAGGGAAAGGAAAAAGTGGAGAAAACTTTTGTTGATTATGATGGTCCAATTAATGTGACTCATTTGGATGTATCTGATTTCTTTGCTGATTCAAATGAGAATATTGACCATTTGATTGGAGGTTATGTAATGAAAGATATAGATTGGTTTACTTTCTAGTATTTACTTTCGTTTTAGAAATTCAATTTAAATTATGTTCTTATTTTTCGTAAAAAATTGAAACTTTATTATGTATCATTAATTTCATAATACTGATTTATATTTACTCTTTTAAATTTAAATTTAAGTTTTTTTTAAAAATATATCTATTTTTTTTATAGATTCACGATAAATTGTCAATATACTTGCTTGATTGATAGTGCAACTACACATACTATTCTTCAAGATAAAATATTTTTGGACTTAACATTAACAGAAAATAATGTTAATACGATAT
>CAIGRN010087691.1:0-20837 GCA_903798345.1 Fraxinus anomala | reverse complement strand
GTGCTCCGATATTTCTAGAGCAAGAAAATTTTTGTCACGGTAAATGGGCCTTCAGAAAATGTTTTTGCACTGCCTTATGTTTTCTTGCTTTACCATAGACAAGAATAGTGATAAATAGTAATTTTCACCATGACATTTTGCCGTTATAAATATGGAGTATTGATTACGGTGTAGCGGAATTGATCTTTGATTTGTGGAATTCGGGCTCAGTTTGTCAATCTAACCGAAATTGACCACCTCAATTAACGACACAAGAACCACAACTATTTTCCCACACTCCGATTGTTATAGTTGCACCCACAAAGAACACAAACTGATGGTGTTATTACAGCCACAAAGACACCCACTCAAGCAGCCACAAAGTCAAAACAAATAAGAAAACCCAATTAAAGAGACAATGAAGAAGCAGCCGGATTCTCTATTTTGAGAAAGGGAATAACACGCGTAAACATCACAAAAATGGGCAGCAAATATATAAGGTACATTAGGTATAGAGAAAAAAAGGCTAGTCCAAATCAATACATGGGCTAACACTTATAAGCCATCCAAGAAGTGGGGAAATGGGCCACGAGCAACTCTAGCTAAATTAGGTTATCTCCAATGGGTCAAATAGTTCTAGGTTTGGGTCATTCCATTGAGGTGTCAATATTTTAGTTTATCCAATATCGATTTAACATCATCGTCCGAAATTTATTGGATATCAAAACCCAACAAATCTCCACTTGATTCCCAATCAACATGCAAGCAATTAAAAACATGAAATTAATGCTTGCATAATCAAGACAACCAATAAAATTGGAATCACACGCCTTACCTTATGTTTCAGACCCAAAATACATACCATACCTGCTACATGTACTCACCAGGGCTAATGTCACAAACAAACACTCAAGTAGAAGCAGATAATCACAATAATCAATCAAGAGCAAATAAACATACTATGAAGATATCACATAGGATAACACAGATCTTTCCAAACCCCGTTCATACAGAACAATAGATTAACACTAAGTCAATCAATCAAATGGTCAAAACACGTATGCAACAAATGTATAAATGATCCCACGAAAAGATCTCACCACACTTATCTTATCTCATTCCGTGTTGTTCACACCTCGAGAATACATACCTCCTCTCATCGCCCACC
Organism: Fraxinus anomala; assembly: GCA_903798345.1. Lineage (NCBI taxonomy): Eukaryota > Viridiplantae > Streptophyta > Magnoliopsida > Lamiales > Oleaceae > Fraxinus > Fraxinus anomala. Next base: position 19,690 of record CAIGRN010087691.1, on the reverse strand, counting down.
CTACTAAGTACTCAACTCATGTCTAACTGGTAGACCTCTATAGATCTTAAGTCCTTGAGATAATTCTCTATTTCCACATCACGTCTTCACCTAACAGAAGTGATAGAAGCGTCTCTCTCATACACCACCTGATCAAGGTCTCTTCATAGATAAATGATTCCAACATTTAATCACAACTCCACTCGTGATCCGAATGTCACACTCCACACCCCCATCCCTAATACAAACCACCAATGTACCCCTAAATATCTATACTCTATCTCACCAATAGACATACAACAGACTGTTAATACATCTTAACCCACTATGCATGTAAATAATTAGATCAAGTAATTAAATTGCTCTCAAATTCATGCAAATACACATATCAAACATTGAAATGCACATATAACCACGCAACAGAATTAAGCAATCACAGACATGCAGAAATGATTACACATGGATGCACGTGTAGTGACTAGATTTACTCTCAGTAAACATCACTAGGGTAATCACTCAACCATATAACCACGTTCGTCTCGTCTCTTATCTTACCCTTCTGCTTATCCTTCTTCTTAGGGCAGTCCCTAATAAAGTGCTCAGTCTTATCACAACTCTAACGTCGTCTACAACTAGTCTTGTCTCATCTCTTACCCTTCTTCTTATCACACTCATCACTCGAGTACTACTCGAATCACTATTGTCTTGAGTTCTATCCAAATTGCTATGCTTAAACTTCATTCTACTCCTCATCATATGCAACTCACCACTTCTCTTATTTTTTTTTTCAACTTTAATCTCTATCTCCTTACTCCTGATGGAATTTATGACAATTTCAGGTGTTAAAGTATCCATATCATACTTAATTGCATTATTAATCTCCCTATATGAATCAAGCATTGAATTTAGCAAAATAATGATCTTATACGTTTCATACACTTTCTCGTCATAATTAACGATATTTTGAACAAATTTGTTAAAAATATCTAGATGTCATCAAGATCCTTTGAATGATCCATTTTAAAATTGAAAAATATTTCAAGCAAGTACAATTTATTAGGAGTAGACTTAAACAAATACAAGTTCTCCAACTTTTGACAAAGTTATTTTGTAGAATCAAGTTTTTCAACTTTTCTCAAAACAATGTCAAATATGTGTAAAATAATTGAAGTGTAAACAAGTTCATCATATTCTTCTTTTTGCACTTTTGTCAAATTTGCAGGAAATTTGTCATTTATGACTTGTGAAACTTTTTGCTGAATCAAAATCAATTTCATTTTTTGTTGCCATATTGAAAAATCTTCTTTCCATTGAAAATTCCAATTTCAAAATATGATGACATTTTGAAAAATAGAACAACAAAAGTGCACAAATAGGTCACACAAAATAATCTAAGGTCGTAAACAGTAAACACCATTCTAAATTCTCATGGTTTCGTAAGATTCTCGATCTTAAATCAATGGAATGTTCAAACGGGTCAAATCTAGGTGTTCTAACAGAATAACCAATGCAACGTGAATATATGTCAACAAAAATTCAAATTCTCATGCAAAGCAGTCTCACACAGTGACTAAACAACAGTTAAAGTACAAAAATAATTACTAGTCAAAATTCAACACTTCAAATATGACAGATAATTCCTAAATTTCTAGCACAAACAATATTACCCTACATGGTAATCTCAATCCTAATGCTACTCCACACGATGACGCGTTATTAGTGAAATTTAAATTGGGGATAAACGAATATACTAGAGCGGACAAATCTGAGTCCGTAAATATCGAGAGATGTGAATTAATCATTTTAGGACCACCGATATTCATCATAAAATCTCCAACAATCGTAGGAATCAATCAAGCAAAAGTCAAATCCTGAACGCGCAGGGACAAAATAGTCCAAATTTCACTATATAACCTGAAACAGAAAATTAACAGCATCAAATTGTTAGAAATCACGTTAGAAAAATTCTGTCTAAAGAAACCATCGTTGGAGAAGACCACACGTGCCTTCACGTGCGGTCGTCGAAATCACCACGCGTAGCCGCCGTCAAACCCACGCGCCACACCCTCAGGACCGTCTCCACCTGCACGTCTCAAGTCCGGTCTCCGTTTCACCAATGGACCTCTTGATTGCTCGCAATCGAGTTCACAGGTCCAATTTTTACAAAAAAAATATGGGCAGAATTTTTATCTGATTTCTACTCTAATTCTGTCATTTTTGGATTTGTTTCTGGCTGAAAATCCACCACCAACGTAGCTCTGATACCAATTGTAGCGGAATTGATCTTTGATTTGTGGAATCCGAGCTCAATTTATCAATCTAACCGAAATCGACCACCTCAATTAACAATCCAAGAACCACAACTATTTTTCCACACTTCGATTGTACCCACAAAGGACAGAAAGTGACGGTGTTATTACAACCACAAAGGTACCCACTCAAGCAGCCACAAAGGCAAAAGGAATAATAAAATTGAATGAAAAAAACAATGAAGAAGCAGTCGAATTCTCTAATTGAAACAAGCGATGCTGCGATGGTTGGTGTGGGTGTAATGGTGTGCTGTAGAGTGCTAGTGGTGTAGTGTGGTGGATTTGGGGTGGAGTGCAAATGGTGGTGATGGTTGGTGCGATATATGATGGTGGTGTTGGTATAGTGGGGGTGATGGTAGTGTAGTGGATTTGGGTGGGTGCAGGCGATGGTAGTGATGGTTGTTGCGATTTGTATTGGTAGTGTGCGGTTTGACGATGGGGGTATGGCGGATGTAAGGTGTGGTGCAAATGGTGGTGGTGATAACTGGTGCGATCTATTGTGGTGGTGAGATTGCGTTAAAGGTGGTTGTGGTTCATTGAAGGTAGCTGTGGTTGTGGTAGTGGTGGTGCAATTGGAGGCAGTGGTGATGAATTGTGGTTGTGGTGGTGGTGGTGGTGGTGGTGGGTTGGGAATCTGAGGTGACTGCATTTTTTGGGTGGTGTAGGCGGTGGTGGAATGGGGTAGTGTGAGATGGGAGAGATGTAGGATAGTTTGTGTACATTTAATTGGGTAATTATGACAAGTTAATTTGATAATTTGCGACTTAGAAATAAGTTTTGACCAACTAATTTAATAATTTGTGATCGTGAAATAAGTTATGAAGTATAAACTTTGTGATTTATGATCGAGAAATAAGTTGTAACCTATAAAATTTATGATTTATAACTGTAACGTTCTGTGATTATGATTAATACACAATTGTAACTATAAATCGTATGTTATCGTGACTTTAACATATTTAATTATCAATTTAATTAATAAAATATATTTAGTCTATATTTGAGCTCAATTTTTATGGAAAAAAATGTGTTTTGGAATAGTGATTTTTTTAATAAAAAAATGTATGGTCAATTCCTTGATTTAAGAGAGATTTTTAAAAAATGTATTTCATTATCTAATATACATACATTATTATATATATACATCTTAATTTTGTTTTTCTCAAAAAACATTTAATGATTTCTCCTCATACTTTATTTAACGTGATTTTTTATATGTAAATGATCAATTAATTTAAATGTGGATTGAATATTTTTTAAAAAGTAGAGTATTGAAATCGCGACTTTTTAAATGCAATTATTGTATATTAAGAATAAATGGTGGTTTGGCTCTCTAAATTTGTAGAGCCAAACCCAATATCTATTTTTGAGATTTATTTTGTATTAGAACGTCTTTTAAAGTTGCTGTTAGAGTATTTCTAAGAAACTCTCTAAATAAAAAATACTCTTCATTTTAAAGTATTAAATGCTTAAAAATAAGCTTCAAAAGAGACTTTCAAAGTTAGTGAGTCAATCCCATTATCTATTTTTAATTTTTAATAATTGTGTTTAATAATTCACAAATTTCAATACGATGCTTCCTAAAAACTATTCAAATCATATTTAAATTGATTGATCGTTGACATAAAAAGAAATTATGCTACATAAAATATGAGAAAAAATCAATAAATTTTTCTTAAACAAGCAAAATAAAGAGTCAAAATAGAAAGTATTGTTGGAGTACATAAAAATGATGACTATCTAAATTTAAAAATATTCTCTATAAATAAAAAATATTTTGAAGATGCTCTTATAAATTTTAAAATAATCCCTAATCAATTAGGTATGCTCTTAATAGTACTTGGTTTTCACTATTTTCAAAATATATTTTTATATCTCTTGCTTTTAACCACACATTTTTTAATAAAATAATATTACATACAAACTATTTTTTTTTCTTATTTTTTAACCACGCATCCCCAATCAAAAAACTATTTCAAAATGCATTGGGTAGAAAATGAGACTCAAACCCAAACCGGCTCTTAATCATAATATATCAAACTATAAAAATAAATAAGCCTAGACTATTTTAAATTATAAAAAATCTATTTAAAACTTATAAAAAAAAATATTATTCATATTCTCACAAGTGTTCTAAAAAGCTTGTTTAGGTGGCACTAGACATCGTTTAGACTCGAAATTTGGGCAAAATGTTTCGTTTCACGTCTTGATGTTTTTTTTTTTCCAATTCCTAAAAGGTTGAGATTTTTCCTTCCCCTCTTTCGTCGTTTTAGTTGCGCTTTATTAGTTATTTTTTAAAGTCTTTTATTTGACTTTAGCTTATTAATTTTTTTTCATTAAAAAAATCATTTTCATTTGATTTTAATTTCAAATTTTTAAGGGATTTTATCTATACAAAAGTTAAAAATGACTTTGTCTAAATAGTTAAATAAAATTTAAGTTTTGATACTATCTACATTATGTAATTATAATTTTAAGACTTGTTTTTTTTGTTGCAAACTCCAAAAGCGTGTATGAAGTTCCTATAAATCTATTAATTATGATTTATCTAGTTGAAACTAAATTTGTGAAAAATATTTTAATTTTTAATTTCGAAAACTCGAAATTGTATAATTGATAGATTTCAATTGAAACTATGAAAAATATAATATTTTGCAAATTTTAGATGTTTAATGTGTATTATTTTAATTATTAAATAATTTTTTAAATGCTTAAAATTTTAAAATAATATTAAAAATGAGAAAACGTTATTTTTTTTCCAAATAAACCTCGCCTAAACTTGTTTAAGCTCGTAAAGGTTAAGCTTGCTTCCACAACTAAACACGATTAGGCATTTCAAAAATCTGATTCTCCCACTATTTTTTGTTACCAAAGAATCTGGATTTATTTCATTTCACTTTAGGTCAAATCAAATAATATTTTCCTAGAAGGGGAATCTCAATCTCTTCATTCGTAGGTTTCTGAAATATCTCCTCGTATTTGTTCTTCTTCCATCTCTGGTCATCGGAAAAAAGGTATGTCAGAGACTCAGGGCAATGGAGTTTTTGAAACAATTAAAATTATTTTAATTTCTCATTTTTTTATATATAAATTTTGGTCCATATTTTGTATTATCCCCATCCTTACACAAAACGCATATGAGAGTGTATACTCACTCTGTGTGTACTCACAGGGGTTTTCGTATTTTGTACTGATCTGGGGGTTTTGAGTCCCTTATGTGAAATTTTGTTGGCCTAGGCAATCTGGGGTGAAAAATTCCATCATTTCTAGGGTTTAATTATTGAATCTTGTTTGTGGTTTATAAAAATCTGATGATTGAATCTATTTTCATGAATAGTTGATTATTTAGGAGTTTTGTGATTGGGTGATGGCTCGGTTGATTCTANATGAATAGTTGATTATTTAGGAGTTTTGTGATTGGGTGATGGCTCGGTTGATTCTACCATGCAAAGCTTCGAGTCTGTCAAAGACCTGTCTCTTGGGTTTGGTCTCCTCTTCTCCTGTGATTACCCAGTCCCATAGTTAATTTTTTTTTTCCAATGATTTTTTTAGTTGCCAATGAAATTTTGAGGAAATAATTTGTCTCTGGAGAATTGTATTTTTCTCGAGTTATTTTTATGCTATTCGTGGCCAACCCAAGAGCCATGATTTTAGCTGTTTAATTTTGATATTATGGTGTGTTATTGATTTTCACTTTCCCGTAAAAGTGGCGCATATGTTCGCCTTTTCGAATATGTTTTCCTTATACAATATTCTCCTACAACCTTATTATGTCTAATTTTTGTGGCCTACGTTCATTAAATTGACATTTGCAGCTTCAGGCTAGTTGTGGTCTCAGTTTTGTTGGGCATTCAGCAAAGAATATCTGTAGATACAGGCAATACTTCAGTTCAGAGGTTTGCACATTTTCCATAACCTGCCTTCTGAAAGCCATGCTTTTCTTCGTGCCTGAAATTCTCAATCTGTTGTGTTACTAGGTTAAATATTGGAGGAATCATCGGTTTCCGTATAATTCGTTGCCTGTAAGCAGTTTAGTTAATCTTAGTGCTTGTCAATATTTCTATAGTTATATTTTATTTACAAGTGCTTTTCGACCTTTGTAGGGTGCTAAAAAAGTCAGTCAGAGGTTAATCTGTTCGGTTGCAACAGAATCACTAGCAAAGCAAGTAGTAGAACCCAAAATGGATACACCAAAGGAAATATTCTTGAAAGACTACAAGCAGCCCGATTACTTCTTTGATACTGTAAATACATATGCGTATATACTTGATTCTATGTCGGTTATATTCTTGCACGCCTGTATTTTTGAAATCTCTCTTCACTAATATAAGACGGGGATTGTTTGTTAGGTGGATTTGAAGTTTTCGCTTGGTGAGGAGAAAACAATTGTTTGTTCCGAAATAGCAGTTTATCCCAGAGTTGAAGGTAATGTAGTGTTCTTTTAGCTTGTTATAAACATTAGATCTATTATAGAATTCTTATTTCTCTGGCATTAGTGTTGGATATATATTAGTTTTGTACTCGTGTATTATGAGCATCTGCTGTATAGTTCCCAGATCAAATGTAAAGGGCCTTCGGCTATTATTAGTTCATGCTGTGTGTTTTAATACTTGGACTCAGTTTTCTACGGGTTTTCAGCTAAATTCTTTTTCCATTGCACCAAGACTTCCATCCGAAATTTATTTTGAAACTATTCCTTTCTAACTTATCTTCATGAACAGGCTGTTCTGCTCCACTGGTCTTGGATGGGGTGGATCTGAAGCTGATTACAATAGCAATCACTGGCAAGGAGCTTAAGGCAAGTGATATGTTCACAATATTCTAAAGATTGCTGAAGAATTCACATAATTATTGAAGTTGGTGCTTTATTTAATGCGGCTTGCTTATTCAATTTTTGTGCTTTTTGGCTAGGAAATTCTTATATATGGTCGTTTTTCCCCTTCTCACAAACTTCCTGGCATCTTTTTGTATTGGGACACAAGTTATCTATGGAAGAATATGAGTTTCTGCCTATGCTAACCTTTTGCAGTCATCTTTATATGACCCCTTTTTTCCTTGAAAAATATACAGGAGGAAGATTTTAGCTTAGACTCTCGTCACTTGACTGTTTGCTCGCCTCCAAGTGGTAAATTTACCTTGCAAATTGTGACTGAAATCTACCCACAGAAGAATACATCCTTAGAGGTGAATTTAACCTGCTTAATATTTCAATATTCTTTTTCACCCCTTTTACTAGTATATACTCAAAAACCAATACAAGAATGGCATCTATTGTTTGTGTCCAGCGTTTAATTATCATTCCGGCTAGTTATTGGTAATAATCAATGCAGGGGCTCTACAAGTCATCTGGGAATTTCTGCACACAATGTGAAGCCGAGGGTTTTCGAAAAATTACATTCTATCAGGTACATTAATTGGATCAATTGTCAAATTCCAAGAATAATTTGTTTCCTTTAATTTTTAGCCGCTGATATTCTTTTTCTTTATTAGGACCGTCCAGATGTTATGGCAAAGTATACTTGTCGTATAGAAGGGGAAAAGTCGTTATACCCTGTAATGTTATCTAATGGAAATCTTATTGAGCAAGGAGACTTGGAGGTGAACTTCGTTATTACTTGTTGAAAATGATGTTCGACATGAATTTTTTTCGCATTGAGCTAAAACGTTGTTGCATCATTGTAGGGAGGCAAACATTATACTCTTTGGGAGGATCCCTTCAAGAAGCCTTGCTATCTTTTTGCATTAGTCGCGGGACAGTTGGAGAGCAGAGACGATACATTTACAACGCGTTCAGGCCGTAAGGTCTCCCTTAGAATCTGGACCCCCACCCAAGATCTTCCTAAGACAGCCCATGCAATGTACTCTTTGAAAGCTGCTATGAAATGGGATGAAGATGTAAGTCTCAACTTTTGTACTGTTTTTGAAGTTCTCCATTCATAATAATAAAATCTTTGAATTTTCTCTTTGTTGCCGTGACAGGTTTTTGGGCTTCAGTATGACCTTGATCTTTTTAATATTGTAGCTGTTCCAGATTTTAACATGTTAGTTTATCTTCCTTTTGGTGGCTCATTTCTTTGATTATGTGCATGTTTGGTATGTGGCTGTGGATAGGACAAGTCACTATAATGAACAAGATTTTAGTTCCTTTTTCTTCATAATGCTGTCCTGCACTTTCCATTCTTCCCTACCAAACACTTTATATATGTTTTATCACATTACTAACACTGGTTACATTTTCTGATTGATAGGGGAGCCATGGAAAACAAAAGTTTAAATGTATGCTGAGCAGCTATCATAATATTTCTTTTGTCTTTATATTATCAAATTATTTCTTCTTGAATTGTGTTATTTTTCTGTTGGCAGATTTTCAATTCCAAACTTGTGTTGGCGTCACCTGAAACTGCAACAGATGCAGATTATGCTGCAATTTTAGGTGTGATTGGGCATGAGGTGTGTCACCATCATATGATTTCTAAAATTGAACGTTTCCGAATTAATTTGCATAAACATCAAGGGAAAGTTTGTTAATTTGCCTTTGATTCTTGTCTCTGTCTGCAGTATTTTCACAACTGGACGGGCAACAGGTTGACCTAGCATCAATCCTAGTCTATTATTTCCTGAAGTTGTATAGTAAATTTATTGGCTCCTTTACCTTTACTGGATAATTATGTTCTTTTGCCCATCTGATTTCTGAAGATATTATCTTTGGCTTTTGTATTTTAAATAAGCAATTTAAAATAAATTGAAACCCATTGCCTATGATCAGTGTGGATATGGTAACCTTAAGTTTAATGAACTGAAATAGGATATGCACTTCAGTTTTGTACATGTTAAATTGGGATTAACTGTCAAACTAATTGCAGAGTGACATGTCGGGATTGGTTTCAGCTCAGTTTGAAGGAAGGTCTCACTGTTTTCCGTGATCAGGTAGAAAAACAGTTCCTAATTCATAGATGCTTTTGCATTTTCCTTATCTTAGCTAACATAATTTTTGAACTCTATTTAATTTCCAGGAATTTTCGTCTGATATGGGAAGCCGTACAGTGAAACGGATAGCTGATGTTTCAACGCTTCGAACTTATCAATTTCCTCAGGTGTTCATATAGTTGTATACGCTTTGTCATGCTGTTCATTAAAATGCAAATGTTAGATGAATATGTTTAAAGATTTATCCATACTAGTGTTGTCATCTGGATTTCCCTCTGCTTTTTCCCCGTGATTTGGCCTTAAGTTGTAGCAAATAGTGACTGTCGTTTCTCCCAATCTTCCAGGATGCTGGTCCCATGGCGCATCCTGTTCGACCTCACTCTTATATCAAGGTCTGAAGTCCTCTCTTTCTCTTAGATCACTTCTTAAAGAATGTGGTTACTTAGAAGTTTTACTGGTTGGGAAATAGTGCTAACATTGATTCATTTATCCTCTTGACAGATGGATAACTTCTATACTGGCAAGTTCCTTTTTATTTCTTCTAAAGGAATATTAATCTGTCATGTTTTGGTGACTTTGAAATTAATATTTTTGATTGTGTCTGGATATTTGATTTTGGCTGTCCCTGCTACTGATATGCTGGATTTGATGGACGACCTTGCTTGCTTCAAATTGCAGTAACTGTAAGGCACATCAATTCCATCATGTAGTGTTTTTCTCCCTGCTGTAATTTGTTTTCTTTTGGAAGGATCACTAATTGTTTTTTTCTACTGCTTGTTTACTTTTATGTTTACAGGTGTACGAAAAGGTTTCTGCCCATCCTTCTCTGTGTGTGTCTGTGTAATGTGTTTGTGAATGAGGGTTCCATTTTATTTTATTTTATTTTATTGGTTTTTGGCGGGGGCATGTGTGTTTTGCTGTACTAGATCTTTTCAATGCATCATTGGTTCACTCATACAATCTCTTCAATCAGGGAGCTGAAGTTGTGAGAATGTACAAAACCTTGTTGGGGAGTGATGGATTTAGAAAAGTAAGTACAAACAACGTGGCCTAAATTTCTATGTAGTGCACATATGAAAGTATGATTCTATCCAATGATTATATGCGCCTTGTTCTCGTTTTAGGGAATGGACCTATATTTTGAGAGGCACGATGGGCAAGCTGTAACATGTGAAGACTTCTTTGCTGCCATGAGAGATGCAAATGATGCTGATTTTTCTAATTTTTTGTTATGGTATGTTATCAACCTGCCTTTTACCTTTAATTACTACTTGTCCTCTGAATTAATGGGTAATATTTTTAATCAAATGAAATACAGGTATTCCCAAGCTGGGACTCCTCGTTTGAAGGTTGTTTCTTCCTATAATGCTGAAGCTTGTACTTACTCTCTCAAGTTTAGGTACAAACGTTAAAGATATTGCTTATTGATTATTTTCTGGTAGGTAATTTTGTTGATCTTCTAACACAAAAATCTAATTTTGTGTTTTCCAGTCAAGAGGTCCCAACCACCCCTGGACAGCCGGTCAAAGAACCCATGTTTATTCCTGTCGCTGTAGGACTACTTGACTCCAGTGGCAAGGACCTGCTTCTATCCTCTGTGTATCATGATGGAAAACTGGAGAGCATTATATGCAATGGTCAGCCAGTGCACACTACAGTTCTCAGAGTAACAAAGGTCAGTACCGAATAATAGTAACAAAGGTCAGTCCGAATAATAGTTTTAAGTGTCAATTTTTTAAGCTCTTGTTCCTAGCACAGCACATTAATAAACTATATGGTCACCTTTGGGTAGTTTTTATGGCAAACCTAGTGTAAATGTTTGTTGAATTTTGGTGCCAGTATAACCTTCGCACATGAAATCTGCTCTTGATGTGAAACCGGTACATATAAAAGAACAAGAGCATGTTTGCCTATGCTTAAAAACTTAGTTTCTTATTTGAAAGAATTTAAGTCTTAAATAAGTGACTTTATTTTTACTTAAGTAAGAAATAAAGAACATATCCAAACATGTTAAGAAACACTTTCTTTTAAGTAGAAGGGTACTCTACGAAGATGCCACCCACATATTTGTAATCTTTAACATATTTCTTTTGTCACTCATTGATCACTTGCAATTTCTTATATATCATATTGCTTTCAGTGGGAACACTTTTAGCCTTTTTTTCCTCATTAATTTTCATGCCAGGTTTGTCTAAAGACGCATGGGAATTCTAGTGTAAATTTTTCGTATTGAAGTTAGGATTAAATTTTATTCTGCAATTCTATATATAACTCTGGTACTCCTTGGTAACAAGCAGAAAGAAGAAGAGTTCGTTTTCAATGACGTACCAGAGCGACCTGTACCATCTATACTGAGGGGTTACAGTGCTCCTGTTAGACTGGAGTCCGATCTCACTGAGGCTGATTTGTTTATCCTCCTTGCTAATGATTCTGACGAGTTCAACCGGTATGCATTTCTTAAATGGGTTACGCAGCCCAACCTAGTTGCCAAGCTCTCATTTTTTGTTTCAGTTTAAATATTCCATCTTGCTGAATTGACTGAAACGCTAACATGGTTGGCAGAACTGATGTGGCATAGAAAATTTGCTTTTCATTATTTTTATCATCCAGCTCGGCAAAAAACGCGTTGTCAGACTGTTGTGGTTTAAAATGCAATTTTATAAAAGAACAAAAAGTAAAATATAAAAACAGAAAAAGAAAGCACGACTTCATCAACAAGATGCATATTTGCCTGGGTGGATGATAAAAATAATGCAGTAATGGACTTCTCATGCAACGTCAACATTTCCTTTAATTCAGCAGATGAACGTAGACATGTAAACTGAAGAAAATTGAAAGTCCTGTGTCTTGGATTCTGTGACTAAAATGAAAAATGATATCAGTTGTGGCGACTAAAAGTGTTTTAAACCCTTTCTGAAGTTGTTTTCGGCTCGTTATCTGGTTGAGCATTGAGAGAATCTGAACTATCCTTTCCTATGCTTTAGTTGGGAGTCAGGCCAGGTCCTAGCACGAAAGCTGATGCTCAGCCTAGTGTCAGATTTCCAGCGAAACAAACCATTGGTTCTTAATCCACAGTTTGTGCATGGACTCAAAACTATACTCGGTGATTCAAGCTTGGATAAGGTAAGTACGTCTTCCCCTTATAGATATTGTTCTTTTGAAAGAAGAAAATAGTTGTATTGATCTTCTTTATTTGATTGGTGTTATTCAGGAATTTATTGCAAAGGCATTAACTCTGCCTGGTGAAGGGGAAATTATGGACATGATGGAAGTTGCTGATCCTGATGCTGTTCATGCAGTCAGAACTTTCATCAGAAAGCAGCTTGCTTCTGAATTAAAACAAGTGTTTCTTGACACGGTATTAAGTCTTATGGGTGCAGGGCGCTGCTTCAATTTTTCATTATCTGGGTGGATATATCATTTTCATAATATTCGTCAGTACTTTACAAACTCCTATGAAATTCTCAGGTGAAAAACAACAGGAGCTCTGAACAGTACGTGTTCAACCATCGAAATATGGCAAGGCGCACCCTTAAAAATATTGCCCTTGGTATGACCTATCTAGTTTTATTGTATTTCTTCTGCTAAATTTCTCTTTAGAACATTAATATTTGTATAGTTGATTGTTATTATGCTTTCCTTGTCTGCAGCATATCTTGGGTCACTTGAAGATGCAGAAGTTATTGAACTTGCACTGCACGAATATAGAACTGCCAAAAATTTGACTGAACAATTTGCGGCTCTTGTAGCTCTTGATCAGAACCCGGGTAAAACACGAGATGATGTTTTGGCCGATTTCTACAGCAAGTGGCAGCACGATTTCTTGGTATGCTTGTTTTGCTTTTGCCACAATCATTGGTTCATTGTACTCGGAAGATATCCTTTTCTTTCCTTGAGAAGGAATTTCTAACACTAATAATCCATTGACTTATCAAGTTTATTTTAATAAATATCTCTTTTGAACACTGTGATAAATAAAGGAAGCTGCATAAAAGTGAGGTGATTGGACATCTGTAATTTTTTTTTTTTTAAAACCATGTTTTCAAAAGCACTCGTTTCCAAGGGTATAATTCGTCTTTCAGAGGTCTTAGAGCATGTTTGGCTAAGCCTAAAATTAAGTAAAACTCACTTTTAAGCTTCTTTATGCCACACATAATTTTTAAAAGTCATTTTTTAACTAACAATACTTAATTTTATAGAGTCTTAACTTAATTTCTAGTGACTTTTGAGCTTTGTCAAACATGCTATTAATCGAAAGTCATTACTCCCATTAATCACTCATTTACCCAGTGATTTGAAATGTAGAATTCTGTCACTTCCGGAATCAGATAAGTGCTTTTGGTCTAATTCTAACCTACTTATACGTGGAGCAATATTCTTTTGTGTTATTCCGTTCATACCATGATAGGGATCCAAAAACCTTTAGAAGTTTGTGTGACATAATTTTACTTCTCGTCCTCCAGGTTGTAAATAAGTGGTTTGCTCTTCAAGCAATGTCTGATGTTCCTGGGAATGTTGAGCATGTCAGGAAACTCCTAAACCATCCTGCATTTGACATACGCAATCCAAATAAGGTATGCGAACTGTAAAATTTATTCTCCCGGAAAAAGAATTTTTAATATGTTCTTATTTTGGAACCTTTTGTGGTGCAGGTGTACTCGCTAATTGGAGGATTTTGTGGATCTCCTATTAACTTCCATGCCAAAGATGGCTCGGGCTACAAATTTTTGGGAGAAATGGTGGTGCAGTTGGACAAACTGAATCCTCAGGTCTGTTTAGGATGAAGTTTCTTTGGCTGATTACCTTTGGCTTTTCTTTTCCTTTTACCTACTACTGTATTTGCACGTTTGACAAAAACTCATTTTCAACTATCATAGGTGGCCTCTCGCATGGTGTCGGCCTTCTCTAGGTGGAAGCGTTTTGATGAAACCCGACAAAATCTCGCCAAGGTAATATGATCTATACTGACTGACATTTTTATGGTTGTCATAAATGTTCTTTGCATATTTTAGTCATACTTCATACTGTTATTTGACAACGGCAAGTTCTAGTGTGTGTATTAAGATTCTTGTAAGATTTGACAAAGTTTTACTCTGCCCGTCGACCTACCACTACTCTCCTCCTATACCTGAGCTTCGAACTGGCTATGAAAAACACAGGCAGTTACAGGCATGTTTTGTGTGAACACAAAAAGACTTGTTCGTGAGATTGACACGGTTTTAGTAAAACAGATTAGAAGCAGGAGGGATAGGCCAAAAAAATCATGGTGGTTGTGTTTGTAAAAAAATTAATTGCTTTAAATTTTCCAGTAATTCTTGCAATGAACCAAACATAGTGGGAAAAGGATTCTGTGTTTGACGTGAAATTTTTTGGGAATAAGGCTTAGTTTACGGTTGTATGTTCTTTCTATTAAGATGCATAACATACAGCATTTAATACTGTGCTCATTACCATTTAACAGGCTCAGCTGGAAATGATCTTGTCCGCCAATGGACTCTCGGAGAATGTGTACGAGATTGCATCAAAGAGCTTGGCTGCTTAAATTTTCTATCCCCGAAACTATGAACTTGTTTCGTTAGAAAATTTTCAATTTTCGGATGTTTACTGAAATGCAACTTTGGAATCACATTAACTATGTCAAATCTCTAACGTGACGGTAGAATATGAATAAAATCACAAATCCCAGTCAAATGTTAATCTTTAATTCTGGTACTGCAGTTACCTGTCTGAAGGTAATCTGCCCCTTGGGCTAGAATCTTGAATGTGCTAAAAGCCTTGTGTTGGCATGCTTAGCCATTACATCTCAACTGACAATGTCTGGAGGTGTAAATCGGGATGTGCTGACCCTGCGGGCTTCACAATTCAGTTTTTCTACTGGTCTTTTATCTTTTCATTTTTGTTTATTATTTTGTTAAAATTATAATATAAAGGGCAAAATGGACCATTTCCATTAAAAACTTAAGTTAAGAACAAAGTTAATACGAAGCTTAAAGGTGAGAAAATAGTACTGTGATATTGTCTAAAATTCAATACGATGTATTAGCTATATGTTTTCAGTGACCAGTACAAGAAGAATTCAATAACTTGGGATTGGCTAATACAATGATTTTTACATCAATTATCATTGAAGTTATTTTCTTGTGGTTATTGTCATTCAAGTTTGTAAATAATGTGGTAAAAAATAACGATACATCCTAGTGGCAACCATAAGTGTCAACGTGTCATCAAATGGCATCATTTCTTTTGTCGTCATAAGAAATCATTGTTTGAAAAAACACGAGTTTACTACAAGATTTAAGCCTAAAAACTGAATTTAAGCCTAAAAACTGAAGTCGGATATATTTTCTCATCTAGACGTGTTTACTTAAAAATTCCTAACTCCAAATTTGCTGATTTGTTGTAATAATAATATCGTTTGATGACACGCTGACTTTTAATGGTGCCACATAGGATTCATCGTTAATTTTTTTTAATGACGGATCCTTCGTGTGACAATTGGAAACTTGAGTTACTGTTACTAGAAGGAAATAAAGTCCGACGTGATTACTAAAAATTTCAGTGATCCTTGATCTAATTAACCCATTAAAATTCTAATTTTTTGAATAATTAATACCCCTTTACGTGCAACGCACACAACTTATTCCTTGATTTCCGGAATAAAATTCACGTCTATTTAAAAATTTCAGCTATTTTAATTTTCCACTAGATATTTTTAAAATAATTAAATTATTAAATAAAGAAAGCCATCAATCTATTATTTAATTTACATCTAAATATAGAGACACTGGTAGAAGTTTCCTAAATAATATGAATTGACCATAAATTTAGAACACTCATGGAACGTGTGGTGTGGGCTACCAGAAAAGAATAGGAACCAACCCAAATCATTGACCTCTCTCTTGCGGCCGTCTTATCTCATCACCTAACGACTTTCCCAACTTCCTCATCTTTATTTAGATGTTGACTTAGTTGTAAAAATAAGTAATAAATCAAAATTACGAATCGATACTCGAGAAATGAAAGAAACTTCTCTATAATCGAGTTATTTCTCCTGCTCTAGTTAGATCAATGATCATAGTTATAATGGTTAACTCTTACTTATACTCTATAGAACATAACCTATACTTTCTGACTATTTTTTCTAGAATTATCCGATGTAAGATTTGTCATGCCTTGCACCTGCGATCATTTTACCAAATGATTTTGTCATGTAGTATTCTTTATTACTAACACTTATTAGAACATTGTTATGTAGTATCAGTCTATGTATTTTAAGTGATAAATTATCTGAATTGAGACGTATGTCTCTACTTTTAAATTGATATATCAATTAATGATACATGAATATCATCTAAAAGGGCACTTAGCATCAATTGTGCTAAATAACGCCACTCTTTGAGAAAACATTTAGAAAAAGCATTTCAAGAATCGATTCAAATTTTTTTATTTTTTTTTAATCTCGTCTACAAAATATGGCTAAACTTGTATCGTAGCAAGATTTGAAGTCATGTCTACTACAAGAACTGAGTATTACAAGTTTACAAGAAGTAACTGATGTGTTAAATGTTGATGACAAAAGAATTTGTTGATTTAAAGGGTAAATCATTTGAACTTTTTGGTTTGAATTTTGATGAATTGTTGCTTTGAATAATTCATGTAAGAATAACTTGATAAAAATTATGTTGTCATCGTTGACTTGGCATTTTTTTTTTTATATGCTTTAAGATTGAAGAAGCACAAAAAGCCACTAGAAGGTTAATTTTATATTTTTACTCAATTTTCTTTTTATTCTTTCACATTATAATAGGTTGGTATTGAAAATAGAGAGGAGTAATATTTATAATATAATTCGTTCTCTCTTTTGCCACTAAAATAGTAAATGGCAAAGGAGAAAATAATTATACAATGTAATTTTTTTTAAATAATTCACATTCTAGATGATTTATCTTAGTCTCACTCACTGCAACTTTTAGCTTGTGATATTCCTTTTATTTAATGTAATCGAAATAAAACTTTCCACGATATATTTCAAAACTCATATAATATGGAGTTCTCAAGTTTTGGTTAATTTCATCATGAAGTTTCTAAAATGTTTCCAATTTCTATAACGATTTCAAAAATATCGCTAGGATAGAAAATTAATGTAAAATTTTAGGTGTCGGTGTTAAATACCACATGTGACAAATATATGTTATTTCATACCCCATGCATGAAATTACCTTGTTTTTGAAAAATATTCGTATGCATTAACAACTAAAATTTTGGGGTAATAGTAAACTTGATTAGTTTTCCATGTAGAACAATAAATCGTTTTTATTATGACAACACGATAATGTCCCACGTGGCATAAAGAATAATGTCATTCACTCGTCACTTAATTAAGTTTTGGCATATATCATGCTATATTATTATATAATACATGAGATATTATAGAACCTTTTTATTTGGTATTTGTTTCTATAATGAAGAAACCTAATTTATTATATGTAAATTTAACCATGGTTGAACCCCATAATTTTGGATTCTTGACCTTTCTTTGGTTTTTAATTTGGGATCTTGTCCCTATTTTTTATGTAACACGCTTGATTATTTATTCCCAAGAAAGAAAGAAAGAAAAGTAAAACATGGAATACTCTTAAATGTATGACCAAAAAAAGAAATAAATTTTTAAACCTCATAATTTTGACCTTTGACCATTGAATTATCCTAGAAGGTCAGAAAATTCAGATTTAACCATCCACATATTATTATTTTTTATTATAAATAAAAACATAAAAAGAACCCTTAAAATTGGCAAAGACAAATAAAAAATGTATTCCACATTGGACTGCTCAAACAACAATTTTGTCACGTGCCAAGATTGTTCTTGTAGCCGTTCTTGACCGTAAGAGATATTGCTGAATTTGGGGTCCACTCAACCTTTGACCTTCTAGACCCCCACACCCCCCTCTTCAGCCCTTCAAAAGCAAAGCCCTCGAACTCAACATTTCCAACTCAATCCTCTGAAAGTGTTCATTTCAATCCATTTCCATTTTACATTCCCAAAAATTGAAGCTTTTCTTGAAATTAATTAAAAAGGTTTCAAGATTCTTCCCTTTATAATTTCTTCAAGGTATTGATTTCTTGTTCACAAGATTCTTTCTTCGGTTCCAGGCATTAAAAATTCTCGAGTTTTTTTATTCTTAGTGTTTTTGATATACTTTCATCTCTGCTTGCCTATCCTCCACTTTGCTTCTGTCTTGAATTGAAGTGAAAATCTTCGGTTCCAGTTTTTTGATAATCTACAATATTGTAAGGGTACAAAAGTTGTCAAAAAATGCCATCATTTGAAGGATCAAATCCCTTTTCTTGTGGGTTTAATCAAGAATCAAATTCAAGCATAGTTACAATTGATGTGGGTGGTCAGCTTTTCCAAACCACCAAACAGACCCTTTCTTTAGCTGGCTCCAAGTCTTTGTTCTCCAAAATTTCAAAATCTAATCAAACTATTCCATTTATTGATAGAGACCCTGAAATTTTTTCAGTTTTACTTTCCCTTTTAAGAACTGGAAATCTTCCCTCGAAAGCCAAAGCATTTGATATTCAAGACCTGATTTTTGAATCCCAATTTTATGGTATTGAAAACCTCCTTGTAGATTCACAATCAAACCCTTCTCAGTTTGATGCATTTAACCTCGAAAAATCGTTGGCTTTGCCTTTGAGTGGCCGGGATTCGCCCTCAGCTATCTCCACAACTCAGTATGGATCACTTCATGTTGCTCATGGGAGTAAAATCTCCTCCTATGATTGGGCATTACAGAGGAAATCCACAATATTGACTCAATTCGCTGCCATTGATTCATTACTAGCATTGTCCCCAAAAACTGCTGCAGCTGGTGCCACGGACTTTTCGGGGTTACAAATTATTGATCTCGATAAGGGTTTTGTTAAAGAGACTTTGAATTGGGAGAATGTTACTAGATCCGGTTCAACAGTTCAGGCAATCGGGTCATCACCCGAATACTTGTTCACTAGCTTCGAGTCGAGCAGAAGGAATTCGAATTGCATTATGGTTTATGATCTTAACGATAGCTTAAGGCCCGTGACTGAGATTAGCCATTATGAAATTTTCGGTGCAGAGCTCGATTCTGCAATTCCTTCAACTAAATTACAGTGGATATCTAGTCATAATTTGTTGATGGCCTCGGGTTCTCATAGTGGACCTTCAGGAGTATCAGGGAATATAAGGTTCTGGGACATAAGATCAGGGAATGTAGTTTGGGAACTAAAGGAAAAATCCGATTGCTTCTCTGATCTCACGGTTTCAGATTCTTTATCAGCTATGTTTAAGGTTGGCGTGAATTCTGGAGAAGTGTTTTTTATGGATTTAAGGAATATGGATGCTGACAATACTTGGGTTTGTCTTGGGGATGAAAGAAAAGTGATCAAGGGGAAGAAAGAAGGTTTGGGATGTAAAGTCGAAAGCCATGGAAACC
>CAIGRN010087689.1:0-14603 GCA_903798345.1 Fraxinus anomala | reverse complement strand
ATTATGGACTTATACTATCTAGTCTTTTTTAGCCATAAGAAAAACTAGTTGGTTAGTTTCTAGAGGGTATTGCATTGATTCATATAATGCTCTAACTCTATGGTGTCCTTCTCTTCTTGTTTCTTCAACTAATCCACTGCAACATGTATCATATACTAGTTGGAGCAGGCCTAAATAATTGGACACGCATACCCATAAAATTACAACAGACTCACAGGTGCAAAATAAATAAGAGCTTTAGGTCCATATGGTCAAATCCATAATCATCTACTAATAAAACANACATAAATGCTTTCCTATATAATATCTAATATTGTATACAAATATATTTCAAGTTTCCAACAATTAAGGTCGTCTAAATTAATTTAGACAAATTGATTGGACAATTAAATAATTAATTAATCAATTAATTTAATTATCGGGTTTATTTTATTAAAATCAAAATTTAATTAAATACTGAATTAGAGTCCAACTCTAATTCCACAATTATAGGGCGAATTTATTTAATTAAAATTAAATTTTAATTAAATACCTAATTAGAGTACAACTCTAATTTCAAAATTTCAGGGCGAGACAATTTAATTAAAATCAAATTATAATTAAATGTCAAATTAGAGCCCAACTTTAATTTCAAAACTTAAGGTGGTTGAATTTAATTAAAATAAATTTTAATTAAATATTAAAATTAGAGTCCAACTCTAATTCCAAGATATTATGGTGAATTTATTTAATTAAAATACCAAATTAGAGTCAAACTCTAATTTCAAAGTTTTCGGGCGAGAAAATTTGTTTAAAATTAAATTCTAATTAAATGTCAAATTAGAACCTAACTCTAATTTCAATAATATTATAGAGTGGATAATTTAATTAAAATTAAATTTTAATTAAATACTAAATTAGAGTCCAACTCTAATTTAAATTGAATTAAAATTTTAATTTAAGATAAATCTCCTAAATAAAATAAAATTCAACTTCGGGTCAAAGTTTAATATTTAAGTTAAAATCCAATTTTAACGAAAATATAAAAGTCGTCAATTTTAAATAAAATTTTAAACGGATCAAAATTGAAATTTTAAAGTCAAACCCTTTTAAAATCTAATTTAAAACTTTTAAATATTCAAATTGAAAACTCTTTTGAAAGTTTGCAATTTGGCCCATTTATAAATTATCAATAGAGTCCCCAAATTTTGTAAATTGTGGAAAGGACCCTCCTTTTAAAATAACAACTTCACCCTTTTATAATATTGCATACAGGGGCTTGTAACTTTAGAAATTGCATAAGAAGCCCCCAACTCTAAAAATTTACCCAGGACCCTAAAATTCGATTCAAAAAATTATTTTCTTTCAAGAACAGATTTTTAAAAGATGAAAAATATAATTTTAAATAACTAGATTCAAGGAAAAACTAAATAATCAACTTTTGATTGCTCCAAAATACAAAACAGTTTCTAATAAAAACAAAATAGGTTCTGATACAATTGTTTGAAATTTACTTAATATGCACATTGGAAAATAAATTATTTTTCAATTCCCATCACGGATCTGCTTCGTGTTTAAATAAAAACTATGTTTAGAAAATATACATTTTGTAAATTCTATAAACTTTTTTACTGAATTTGGAACACGAACTATCAAGATCTGTAATTAATAACTGTCAAATTGTCCAGCCTCAAATGAAAATCCACACATGGAACAAAAATGAGAGAAAATTAGGGTTTTTCTTTTCTTCTGGTATCAAAATAATGAATTGTGTTATGTTCAATTTTTCAGAAACCCTAATGTTTTATTAATATAAATCCAAATAGGCTAAGACAGTCTCTTAAAATTAAACCAATTCAATATTTAATTAATTAAATTTCATCCATGAATTAATTAATCCAATTAATTAATTCAAGTCTATTAACAAGTAACCCAATTAATTAATTCTCCAACACTAGTTATTAATTAATTGATGAATCTCATTCTTTTGGTTCTTCTGTTGTGTGTGACCCATCATATTTTCGATCACGATATTTAATGACGTGAATTATTATTTTGATATAATCAAAATCGATAAATTAAAATATACCTTTTAATCAATAATTTACATTCGTCGTCCTAAATTTATATCTAGCAATGTGTCAGGACAATACATGTGACGGGAAATGTAACGTGGTTTGAAAAAAACAAACTTGTTCTCTTACCATAAAATTATAATCCCTTCATTAATATGATCTGATGAATTACGAGATATTGATGTGTCAATTTCAATTATCGATCATATCTTTTATCTCATTATTAAGTCAATGTAAATCGAAAACTCATTTTTGACTTATGAGTACACCCTGGCCAATGATTCATTATCAACTTAATTGAATGAAATGTAGATCATAATCTCTTACTATATAAGATTAACGAATTCTCTATTGATTATTCACAACATTCATATGATTCTGACATACCTGAAAGATGCCGTATTAGCGACCATTGGTAGAGCAATATCCAACATTACAAAAGTAGACCGTCCTCATATAAGGCACAATAATGACCTCAAGTTAAATAACAAATTTTATTACCGAACGTTATAGATTAATTACTGATACTTAAATAATTATACATGTGAAATCTCCCCAATAGATCTCCAATGTTTTGTTCTATAACAAAACATCAATGTGTTCATTTACGTGTCACCACTCTTTAACTTGTGAGATTAACTACTTACTTTACAAGTAAGAAATGCCACACGTAATGGTCTATCCATAATAACGATATCCGTATCTCATTATTTCATATTACCACAAATTATTTAAGATTGAGTCATCAGTAATTTGTATTTCTCAATCACAATTTCTTGTGATTAACAAATTACAAATACTTGAATAATTTATTAGAATATTAAATCAATTAATTAATAGATCTTCCAATAAATATGCATCAATTATGTATTAAAAGTGTTTATATCCAAAGTTGATTGGATTTAAGGCATAACACTTATAGTAACACCTTTTGAACAGTAAGACATTATATTATGTCTTCACAAACTTAAGAATTGATACATTGATTCCTTTACCAAGGTAGAGTTATGATTTAAAAATGGTTTGAAAATGTGAACTCAGTTTATCGTATACTTGAACCGATGAATAACATCATTGGTGAAATAAGATTGACACATTTTATATACCGTAGTCAATTGAGATTTAGATGATAAAGAGATTTTTTTTTCACACAATTCCAAATAGTTGTCCCATAGCATGGGTTGCATTGAGATATTGCTAACTGCGAATCAAAGACCTTTAATATGAATGAATGAATTAAGTTATTTAAAAAAAAAAAAAATCATCACAGATCTAGTGTATTTTTTAATCTCCACCAAGTAAGGACAAAAGGGGGTTAGAATTCACCTACTATGATATAAATGGAACATATATAAACGAATACGAGGGAGGGAGGCATAAACTTGGCTACAATCAAAAGCATGCATAAAAGACAAAAGCAGTAAATTAAAAAGTACTACCTCATGCACAAATATGAAGAATGAAATAATAAAGCTTAAAGACCTCTAAACATAGAATTACTATATTTGCCAATCTATACAAGGATGAGAAATTGTTTAGGCAAGTTGAGAGGATCATACTCCTAATAGTAGCATTGTTCCCATCCCTCTACCACAAATTAGTCAACAACATGTTTTTCCTCACAATAGATGTAAGAAATAATATCACAATTAGAGGAGAGTATATGCTTGATATGTCTAAGAGTAGTCTAGATAAAGCATAGACTTCCACCATAGGTGATGCAATGAATTGGATAGAAAAGAGTTTCCCTCTATCCTTAAGTCTGAAAGTCTAAGTCAGCGAGCAAGAATGACAGCATCAAGAATAGATCGTACCTTATGGCTTAAGTTAAGATTAACGAGCCTAATCCAACTAGAACTCTGCATATGAATGTATTTGGTTTAAGAATCACAAGATAATTTTGCTAACACAAAAATTTGATCTCCTAATCCTAGCATCCATATAGTAGCCCCCCTTTTCTCTGCATTGTCAAAGAATTTTGATATTCAATCCCATTAGTCTGGATAAGTGGATCACTATTAAGGCTCGATGCTTGGACAGTTGTGGGTGATCAATGTCTGAATTGTTGTGGGCAGAAGTTCAAGTTTTGAGCAAGTTGTTTCTTCTAGAAGGTAACAATTCTCTACCCAAATATTCTAACATCTAAGTTGATTCGGCGAGTGAGAAATATTTTTTTAATTTTCAGTGTGCATGTATAATTTATTCAAAAAAAAAATGCACGCCTAAACTTGCAAGAAAAGACTAGGGATATAAACGAGCCAGATCGTGCACATGCCGTGCACAAGCCGCGAGCATGGCCCGACAAAAACAAGTTCGGGCCAAAAAAGCCCAAGCTGAGCCAAAGCTCTGCCTAAATTTTCTGGCTTGGCTTGGGCTTTATTGAGTCGAGCCGGGCCAAGCTGAGCCGGCTCATGTTTTTTTTTTTTTAATTCATAAAATTCTAAATTCTTTTTAATAATGTAAATTTTGTGCCATTTATGATAATTGTTGATTAAATAAAGTTACAACCTTTCTCATTTTTCAGGTTTGGGATCGGTTACAATCAATGTAGGCGAAGTTAAAATTGTATATAAATAAAATATTTAGTGTACAATTTTTTTACAACAAATGAATTTAAAAACTTGCAATATCCTTTCGTTTCATTATTTGTGTGCTTATCGTGAGTTTACCTCTGTGTTTTGTGGGTTTTTACAGTACACTAAAATAATTTGTCTTATTTTCTTGATTGTTGGGTAGAACATGTCGACTACTTTGTTCTGCTTTCCGCCCTTTTGACCATGTTTGGCTTTGCTCTTCATGCTGCAACTTTTCTGGATTCGTTTTACTTTTTAGATCTTGTAGAGCATCCTTCTTATTTTAATCTCTACTTTGGTTAGAGCTATTAACTTATGCTACTGCTGCAATAGTTTTACTTGTAGTTGTATTGATTTTGTAAAAAGTACCATGAAGATTGAATAAAATCTCAAGAATTTAGCTATGGGTGTGTAGGCTGAAATTTGTGTGGGAGAACTCAGTGGATTATTCTCTCCCATTTAGTCAAAATATCAGATATGACTTTCAACTGCAGTAAAGTTAAAATGGATGTGAGAGGATGACTAATAACCTGTCGCTTTTTATGTCAAGACATACATTTCAAATGCAGCTATTGTAGCTGCCACGCAGGCCATTTGGCATGTGTTATAGGCCAAAAATGGCCCGTGTCAAAAACTATTTTGGCCAGCTGCGCAGGCCGTCATTCAAAATTTGAGCTTGGCCCAATCATTGGCTTAGGTCCACCAAGCAGTGAGCCAAGCCGGTTCGAGCTTTTTTTGATTGGACCAGACCGGGCCATGGGCCGTTCGAGTGACGGGCCAATTTGACACCCCTAAGAAGGACCTTGAAGATGTCTTGTGTATGAGCAAACCTCCAGGACGGGTGAAGGGCGCAGATTCAAACCTCAACCACCTTGAGAGTGGACGGATGTAGGGATGAACCTTATACATTGGAAGAATCCTCGTTTTTTATTTCTACGATTCCAACTATGACATTCAAGGCAGGAGCTTACTAGATCTTATTGAGAAGGTTAAAAAAAATTAGACACCTTTATTCCCACTGCAATCTTTTTTTAATATTTCGAACGATTAAATAGCAATTAAAGAGTGCAAGGATCATGTGGCAAGGGGCACTGCCATGTGAGCAACTACGGTTATACAGGAAATATAATCTAAGATATGTTAGGGACATGTCCAATTGTAAAGCGACATGTATCCTAACCGTAACTCCATATATATCCCATAAATGAACAAAGAAAAGGTATACAATATTCAAGCCTTAGGAAATTTCTTATTAATTATTTTTTCAATAGCCATATTATTATCTTTTTGCAACTAATTTGACCATCAGAGTGCAAGGGACCACTGGTCCTCCCTTTTAGAATCATAGCCCTTACATGTTAATGGTGTCTAAATGCACATGTAATTAATGGGTGGATAGGGAGGTAGCAAGAAATGGATTGACAACTTGGTTGCTTTAGTCAAAACCAAACATTAATTTTAAATATACATTCAAATACATTTCGTGGGATACACTATTATTCATTTAGTATTCCTCTTTATATATCATTTTTTAATTTTCTAAACGGATGATAAATTACATATCTTTAACTTAAACAGTAGGTTATATTTAGTCCTCACCCATAGGACGAAAACATTGTTAGGACAATCATATATGTAGAGCGGTAGGACCTTCCATTCAAATGAAGATACATATTTTTATTTCGTATTTAATTATTTTTATATTTTCTCTTAGTCTTTTAAACCTTCCATTCATCCTTTTCCCTTGGAGTTCAATATTAAATCACAATAAATAATATATTTGTTTATTATTAATTTTATAATAATTATTATAATAAGAACAACAACAAGAAGAAAAAGTTTCATATTGAAATTTTACATTTAAAATACATTTGTAAGTATATTTAAAAGCTAATATATATTTTTTCTTTTTCATGTAGAAGATTATGATTTAGATAGAGAAAAGATTAATGACATCATAATCAGGAATGACAAATGAGCCGAGTAGCTCATCAGTAGGTCAGGACTCGGCCCATGAGCTGCTCAGGCTCGTTTTGAGACAAGCCCAAGCTGAGCGGGATGTTGCCTCGATGAAAAGTGACCAAACGATCTCTCTCTCTCTCTCTCTCTCTCTCTCTCTCTCTCTCTCTTTTGAAAAAGTAATGGTCACTTAAAAAATTAACTTAAGCTTGTGGCGCAACCTCGGCCCTTGAGAACAAGCTTAAGACAAGCCGTGTGGGAATTAAAATCGGAGTTTTAGTATATATTAACAAAAGTTGATTAAATATGTGTTTGAAAAGTTGTGGGCCCCAGAAAACGTGTGATGAAAATTAATTGTTGACTATGACTTAGATTAAATCTGAATTTTAATTATACTATTCAGGGCTATTTGTTTGTTTATTTTCTTCACATGGGCGATGCATATTTCAGAAAAGTGAAAGCTAAGTTTTATGGGGAGTTTGACATGAAAGACTTGGATGCAACAATGAAGATTCTTGGTATGGACATCATAAGAGATGGAAGCTTGCAGATTGTATTTAAGTTAGAAGGGGTACATTGAGAAAGTGCTTCACATATTCAATATGTTGAATGCAGAGACTATCAAGACTAACTTGGCTGCCCACTTTAAATTAACATTTGGCTTGTATTCTTAGTCAGATGAAAATATTGATTACATGTCTCAAATTCCTTATTTCAGTACAATTGGTTCGCTTAAGTATTGTATGGTTTGTACAAGAGGCACATGCATTCAGTGCAGCTAGTAGGTACATAGCAAACTTTGACAAGGAACATTGAAAAGCAGTGCACTAGATATTCAGTTACTTGAGGGGCTCTACTAATGCTTGCTTGCATTTTGGTAGAAATATAGATAGAGTCATTGGGTATGTGGATTCAGATTATGCATTTGATCTTGATAAGAGGTGATAACTTACCCTTGGAGGCTGTGCTATCAACTGGAAAGCTATTTTGTAGAATACAGTAGTTTTCTTTGCAATAGAGGCATAGTACATGGCCATTACAAAGGTATGTAAGGAGGCTATGTAGTTGAAGGTATTGATTGGTGAAATCAGTGAAGACTTGCAGATTTTTACTCTGTATTGTGATAGTCAAAGTGCTATCTTTTTTACTAAGAATTAGATATTTTATGGGAGGATTAAGTACATTGATGTGAGGTATCAATTTTCATGATGTTATTGTTCATTGTGATATTTTAGTGAGCAAGATTGATATCAAGGATAATCCTACTTATATGAAGACAAAACCATCTCCCATTGCTAAGTTTGAGAATTTCTTGAACATGGATAGTATTTATCATTGATTTTGCTCATTAGGGTTTGTTTAGAAGAGGTGGAATGGTGTTTACTTGGAGATGTGTTTTGGAAATCTTTTGTGACGAATTTTGGTTTAAGGTGAAAATTTGTTGGAATTTGACCAAAATTCCAGTGGTATTGGAGCTTTGATTAAAGTGGTCTTGAAGAGATTAAATTATAGATCGGGGAAAATAGTCGTCACAATTAGCTAACTGGCTCCTAGAGTGGCGCTCGAGCGATGTGGTTAATATTTTCAACAAAGACTTGGCGTCTGCCTAACGCTTGAGCAGCGAAGCTGTGCTCGATTGGCACTCGAGCGGTGTGATATTCGACCAAGGCCCGTTTCGTGTTTTAACAAATTTTCTGGATTCGATTCATCTCCAACTCAGATTTTAGTGCTTATATATTCTCCACAAGTTGTATTAAGGTCATAACATTCATACAATATTTTAAAAGCTTTAGATCTTAATTGAGAGTATTGGGATCTTGTTGTAAACATATTCATTATTGATTATAGTGAAATTTTTCTTATGTGCTTGTTTTTTCCCATTTTGAATTTTCACATAAATCTTGATATTCTCGTCCTGTTTTGTTTATTTCATTATTGTCATTATTCGGGGATTTCATAACATTGTGAACAATTATTTTAGTTGTAGTTAGAATGATGATAAAAATACTAAGACTACAATAGTGGGTCATGTTAAAAGTGTTCGGTTTAAGTTGTAATTACTTGAAATAGAGAGAGTTTGACAAGATACAAATTAAAAATTGAACCGTGCTAGACAAACAAAACCAACGTCCAGGGAGGACATGTGTTCCCTATGGACGGACAGGGCCAACCTATCCATCTAGAATAATTCTTAAAAATTCTATTTGATTGACATATACTTTATTTATTAAGTTATAGATAGTTATAACATATAATATTTATAATAATTTGTTATTGTAGTTAACACTTATCTTCATGTGTAAAAGAATTATTATGACTTGAGATTCACTTTAAAATGTCAACCTTATTAAGAGAAGTAAACAAAGTCCAAGTTAGTCTATATTTTCATTCTCATTCGATTTGGGATTTAACCATTTACATGCCACCCGCAAGATTGCGATTCGTTTGAACAAACTAATTTTGAAATCTAAGTGCTCATTTTTTTAGTTTTAATCGGATCGAATTATTCATTAAAACTTAATGGGCTCTAATATCATTTTAAGACTCGGATATCCATCTTAAAAGTCAACTTTATTAAGAGAAATAGGACAAATCCTCCTAAGTTAGTTTATGTTTCCATTTTTATTTAATGTGAAATTTTATCCATTAACATGCCCCGTTGGATTGTGACTCGTTTGAGTCGCATGCTCACAATTTGAGTATCAATTGGATCGAATAGCTCGTTGAAATTTAATGAACTCTGATATTATATCAAAACTTAATGATACATCTTAAAATGTCAACCAGTTTAATGAACTCTGATACCATATCAAAACTTGATGATACATCTTAAAATATCAACATTATTAAAAGTAGTAGCTCAAGTTCTTATAAATTGATCTATATTTTCATCTTTATTCGATGTGAAGTTTATAATTTAATAGAATTGACTTCATTTGATAGAATTATGAAATAAAAAAGTTATGAAAGAGTTACATTTCAATTGGCCCAACATAATTTAATATTAATGAATATTCATATATTGCAATAGGAAAAAAATACCTTATTCAAGTAGTGCATATCGTTGTTATCTTGAAGCATGGTTGTGAGGTGAAATTTGGAATGTGCAGGAGCTAAGCCATGAATGGATGGAATAAAGGCAGTTAAGATGAGCGGAAATATTTGAGAAGATAAATCACCATTATTTTCTCTTGATTGTGCTCTCCTAACTTCAGGTAATTGCCATAAGTAAAACAAAAATAATCTATATTATTAAAAGAATTGAATAAACATAGTATAGGACAATATAAACGGTGAAATTGACATTTATTACCTTTTTTTTTCCTTTTTCTTTGCTCCAAATGACTTCTCATCTTGCATTTGTTATTCATGTTCGGAATTTACTTAACACACACAACAAAATTTAAACAATATTTCAATTCTCACCAAAGATTTACTTTGTGTTTAGAAATAAATTGAAATAAGAATTATACCTTTGGTTAATTCTATAAAGAACAATCACAATTTACAGCTATTCAATTGTTCAGCATTCAATGAAAATTCACAAATAGAATAAAAATGAGAGAATTATGGTTTTTCTTTTCTCGTGCGGGTAAGGTAATGAATTGTCTTCTTGTGTTTTCAAACCCTAACAACTTATTCATAGAAGTTTAATTGGGCTGGCCTATTTCTTAAATTTAATCCAATCCAATATTTAATTAATCTAATTGATTAAACTTGGTCCATAAGTTAATTAATCCAATTAATTAACTTTAACCCATTACAGTCGACCAAATAAATTAATTATATAAATGTCCAATATTTATCAATTAATTAATTACTGATATCATTTTTCTAATTCTCCTTTTATATGTGATCCATTAAGTTCCTGATCATAATACCTAACGATATGAATTATTATTATGATCTACTCATAATCGATAAATTAAGATACTCATTTTTTATTTATCACTAATTCACATTCGTCGTACTAAATTGACATCTAGCAATGCATCACGACAATACATGTGACAAAAAATGTTATATGGTATGACAAAATCAAACTTGTCCGTTTACCAAGAAATTATAATCTTTTCGTTAATATGATTCGATCAATTATGAGGTATGAAGTGTGTCAATCTCGATTATCAATCATATATTTCATCACAATATTAAGTCAATGTAAGTCAAAAACTCTTTTCGATTTATGATACACCTTGGCCAAGGATTTTGTTATCAACTTAATTGAATGAAATGTAGATCATAATCTGTTACTATTTAAAAGTGACAAATACTCTATTAATCATTCAAAAACTTCATATGATTCTTGATATACCTAAACGATGCTGTATTAGTGACTCTCGACAAGTATGATTGTGCTCATATAAGACACTATGATGACCTCAAGTCAAAAAGACATTGTCACTACCGAACGTTAGAGATTGACCATTGATACTTAGATAGTTTTTCATATGAAATCTCTCTAGCAGGTCTCCAATGTTTTGTTTTTACAACAAAATATTCACGTCTTCATTTTAAGTGTTACTACACTTTAATTTGAGAGAACTGTTACTTACTTCACAAGTAAGAAATGTCATACGTGATGGTCTATTCATAATAATGATATCCGTTTCTCGTTATTACTTACGATAACTGATGATTTAAGATTCAATTATATGCAATTTGTATCTTACAATCACAACTCCTTGTGATTAACAATTTACTAAGATTTGAATCTACAAACTCTAATTTAATAGAAAATTAATTTAATTAACTAATAGATTTGCCATAAATAAATTGCATCAATTATATATTAAAAGTATTTATGTCCAAAATCGATTGGACTTAGAGTATAACACTTACAAACTCTCATTTGCACTAAATCGTTGTGGATTTAATATTGTTGCCTCGCAGAAAAAAAAAAAAGTTTAGAATGATCATCCTCTTTTGTGAACTTCTCTAACACTTCTCTAACATAGTGAAACCTTCATCCTTTTCAAGTAGCTTCATTACTTCGACTAACTTTTCTTGGACAATCTTATTTCCTGAAACTGTCACTGAAGCTACACTAAAAAAATTTATTTCCTTGATGCATCAACTCACTAAAGCGTAATGATTTGGAAGAATTCTCATTCTTCCTTTACTTTTGTCATTAGTTGCCACAATTCATTTCTTTTCTTCTTAATGCACCTCTTCAATATAAATTGTGTTAGTATGCTACTGAGATTAATCAAATCAAACACCTTTAAAGCACGTCGACATAAAATGGCCAATGAGTGAAACGACTTGCCCGAATAAGAAAAAGCAAATGTAAGAGGATTATATTGGAGTTTATTTACTCATTGTTGGCATTCTTCAGTTGCTTCATTAAGTATTAAACGCATAATCTCTACATACTTCCTTCATCCTCACTCCCATTAACTCCTTTTCAAAAACATTAACATTTTGTTGATATACACTTTAACAGCATAACTTAAAATACCACATCTTACTTTGAGCCGAGGGACACCATGTTTGCATTGATAATAAATATTTCAATTCGGTCAAGCGCATTTCATCTATTTTCTTCTCATAGTGGTGTACAAAACTAATGATGTCCATTCCTTTTGTAGAAATTTGATGAAAATGATGTTTGCTATCACTCCTTTAGGTGGACCTAATATTTGCTGAAACAGTATCCGAACTAAAAGCACTGCACCACTTTTCCCGAACCGAAAATAATTTCGTTAACCATGAATGACTTCCAAGGTGGAACTTGTCAATCATATAAACCCAAAAAACTTCAAAACTTTCATCACTGTAACATCCATGAAAATATTTATTGAATTACCTTTTGAACTCCGGATTAGCATAATATCTAGCAAGATGTTATGTTACAGCCTTAGCAATGTGCTAACTGCACTATCGATTTTTTGTAAGTGGAAAACTACTTCAGTCACACTTGCCATTGCTTTGTCCTCATCTGTGAAAATAGTTTTTGGTTATCTATTACGCATTGACTCCTTAAATGACTGAAACAACCAAACAAATGACTTAGTAGTCTCGTCCATTAAAACTGCACAACCAAATAGCACATTTTTCCAACAAGGGTTAACTCCAACTAATGAGAGCACCTTTTCATTTATTTGTGTTATTAATTTAATACTTTCAATTAATTGGCCACTAATTGAATGATTAGATGCAAGTAAATTCGGGAATTTAGGCGCAATCATAACAATAACATAACTTAGATTTTATGGGTTTCGAGAGAAAGTGTAGAATCTATGAATCCATCTAAAAACTACGATCTTTATAAATCTTGATTTTAATTCGTAATAGAGATATTGGAATTAATTTTTAGCATTAGTTTTTATCCGGCACTCAAGAGAGGGAGTATAATTACATTGGGGTTCTTGCTTATAAATATGAAAAATTGATTAGAAACAACTAAGTTTTTGATAATCCTATTTGATAGTTAGGTAAAATCATATCCCTATGCTTTCTCATCTTCTACTAAATTGCGTTGATATCATTGAATTGGTCACTATATTAATCATTAGATTAGTTTAAAGCCATTGATCTTATAATTTGATTGTATAGATAAAATAGAGGCTACATAATTATAATACATGGTAATAAATTAAATTTCAATCACTGTGTGTTCGATTTCCTAACTCTATTATTATATTACAAAACTTAACACTGTACACATGTAGTATATTTACATTGTAGAAAACACGTAACAAGCCCCTCCCCCCCGAATGACAAAGTTCAATAAAGCACATTCTTTTGTTACTTCGCTAAAATTGTTGTTGGGCAATAGTTTAGCACATATAAAATAATGCCACGTTTTACATTCAAGATACATCCCTGTGATGGAAAAAGTAGTTACATATGTGCTTGATCATTTCCATGTGGTGTCCAGATTGGCCAAATCTCTAATTTTTTCCTTCAGGTCTACTCCCCCCCTCACGAAGTTTGGAAAAGTCATCATCATCAATATCTGGCAATCTATAGAACCTAATGAATGAGGTTCTGCAAAAAAATCCACTTTCGCTGCACATATACTTTCAAATCCCTATGGTCCTTAGCATTAACGAAAAATTTCCGCACCATTGGTATCAATCTCGATTGTGGTTGTTTTGTAAACAAATTCTAATTTCGAGCCTCAATCTACTCCCACATAGAAAGTTCAAGGTTATCAAAACCCCTTTCTGGAATACAACTCTTGTGGACTACCATATCGTGATATATCTTCTCCGTTTCGGCACTTACAAACTTACTTCTGTAAGAGCTAGAAAAAAAGGTCTAGGATTTTGATTTCTTTTTTAGGTGGCACGGTGACTACAAAAGGCAACAATGTCAATCAATTTCAATCACTACAACGGTCCCAAAAAAATTTCCTCAATAACCCACTACAAACTCCAATCAATATGATGAACTCGTAAATATCACAATATCAACAACAATTCAATTCACCACTCTATATTCAACCCCACAATAATATAGCATATTCCACTATGTTAATGCCAGTAATCAAAATTATCAAATATTCCACCAAAAGATTTAAATTCTCTTAGGAAATTCAACAAACACCTTGTAGATCTTTTGTAATTCATACATAGAATTCGTTTAAACTTCTTCTAATCCTATCCCCAATCATAATTTCAACAACACAAAATGCCAAACCACCACAATTAATCAAAAACCCCAAAATAGCGAATCTTACTACATCAACATCCAACAACCAAGTGTAAGATAACACAATTTATCACAATCTCCCAAAAAAGGTTTAGATACATACCATTCCTTGTGTAGAAAGCCCACTAGGTTTAAGGTATTGGGAATGAACTTAGAGCTTGAAACAATTTGTAATGGGTGGGTACAATTTGAATTTTGTGTGGAACTTAGTATGTTGAAGGAAAGAGTGGAGATATTAGAGATAGAGATGTGATTACATGAAAAGGATTCGAGAGGATTTGAAGAATGAGGAAAGTTGATGCGAACCCAGTTGTGGGCAACGCATGGAACTTACGGAATTGATTTGAAACGCCGGGAA
>CAIGRN010087687.1:0-12299 GCA_903798345.1 Fraxinus anomala | reverse complement strand
TCAGTCAATTCTTGAACAAGTCTTGAATTTATCAATGTTATCTTCCAGTACAGATAAGGGATTAAATCTGAAGTTATAAACTGTCTAAGGGGATAACATTTATTGGGCATACTCTTAGCAAGATAGAGAGATTCTAACTTAGCCCATAAACCCTGTGCATTAGTATTTTCTCCAACTTTCCTAATAACAGTATCAGATAAGTGAGAAAGATAGAACTCCAAGCAATCTCATCTAACTCCTGCCTTCTATAAACACGGAATTCAGGTAGCCAAGTCCCATCTATGGCAGCGGCACACCTCTGTTGTAACAACAGAGCCCTCATTTTCTGTCTCTATAGACTAAAGTCACCAGTCCCCCTCCAAACTTCTACTTCAAACTTATGTGCAGTAGACATGATTAAAGATAAACACACAAGAATCAAATAATATGCCACACAGTATCTAGCAAGTGTTGACAGTATGAGAAAAGACTTCAAGAAATTACAGAATACAATTAGGGTTAACAATTGATCGATCAGTGACAATAATATCATGCAAGAATCGTCAATTTTGAAGGTGTTTAAGGAGTGGCAACCCTTTATTTCCCTACTCTCTCAGATTCCCAGATCCTCAATGAGATCTTGGACAAAGGAAAGCAGGAGAGGATTACTTACCTTAATAACAGATTCCAAAAATTGACATAAGGAACTAGAAATAATAGGGGATTTCAGAGAATACCAGAAGCTGATGAGAAGAAAACCTTAGAATACAAGTGTAGGAAGCAGCGAGTCACACAGACTCAGTGAAGAACTCAGTGGAATCGAACGAGTCAACTCAACTTACCATGACTCAGTATGAGTCAAACAAGTTACCATGACTCAATACCGAGTTAGATCAAGAACGCCACAAACTCAGTAAGAAAACACCAGATCAAATGAGATAACCCAATGTAGAAACGATTTTCCAGAAAAATCATACATATCAGTTTTGAAGGATTTTAAAACTTTATATAAAAGAATAAACCACAAAACTCAACCTAAAGATTTATCTTTCACAAAAGTCGTTCCAAAAATAGTAAGATCTATACAATCAAACAATTTGAAAAATTAGGGTTTCTGAAAAAACGAACACCGGCACAGATTTGTAACTAATAGGGGCTCTGATACCACTTGTCGGTCCTAGAGTTCACCAAGAACAAAAGTAAACAATAAATTGCAAGAAAAGAAAAGGAACACAAAGGATTTTTTGCCCAAATGGACCAAATGTTCAGCCTTAGGCCTACTTACCCGTTGAGTATCCACACAAAGGGATTACGCTCTAGATCCACTAAAATCACCAAGAACAGATTACAATGTATCAAGAAATCAAAGATTCCTTCAAATTTTCTCTCGCCTAAAAAACACTTAGAAAACTATACACAATCTTATTGAATATACATCAAGTGCACTCACTGCCTTATCACTCAGATATTATAGAAAATCACTTAGATTTACAAACGGCAGGGAGAATGAGATGAACCCTAATCACACATAGAGAAAACATCTCAAAAGTCACTGAACAATTACACAAAAAATGAAGGTTCGAAAAACACTTAAGGAAGGGAGATCAGGAGTCTTCAGCCAACGGTGGAGATCTGGCCACGTGTAGGGCTAGATCACAAATCCAATAAATTGATAAGGCGTGTAACAAAAATGCAGGCACGACTTAACAACCAAGTAACAACAATTTTGTAGGCCAAAGGATCTGGATCAGCACTGGCCTAACACAACCAACTGGACCAAAAAATTATGAGGTTGCCCAATACATAACAACTTGTGTTAAGATCATTTGAGTTAGGATTAACAATTGATTTGGTTAGAACACTTGATGATAGTGCTGATACTGCTGGTTGTGTGCCAAGGCTACATCAAATTTAACTTCGTACACTTATTTTGCACCATCTTCAAGTTCTGGTAAGGCTGACCTCCAATCTCGTCCTTTCTATAGAAGTATGTGTTCATATTCAAAAGATATCAACACACACAGTACAAGATTGATTCCTATTATATCCAAAATATATTTCTTCTCTTCTTTTCAACAACACATTTTTCAATAAAATAAAAAAAAATTTCTTATTTTTTAACCACATTCTCCATCAATCTACTATCTAAAATGCATTCTTACAATAAAATGGGGCTCAAATAAGCATTAAGGATTGCCATAACTAACTGCAAAAAATTTACATTTTCTTGTTCTCCTAAAAATCAAAAGTCCATACATCTTATAGTCATACAAGTTACCCTACCTTAAGTTTGGCTCCTATTTTCCTGTAGTCACTCCCATTCATTGACAATTGATTCACACTAACTCACATGCTTCAAATGCCTCTATGACAATTTTTGCAAGCTCACAAACCAATAAACACCATTTTTTGCTGCAAAAGACATGTATATGTTATCAACAACTTCTGGGTAAAACTGAACCATAAACCTTTTTCTTTAACACATAATGATAGGGAAATAAAAACCAGCATACCAAGCTTGCATATTGCTGTTAGGTTTCACCCTTGTTTCCAGTGGCGGATCCAGAAAAAAATTGGACACGGGCTAAAAAAAAAAACTTACACAAAAATTTTTTTTTTACTAATTATTTTTTTTTACTTGGGATCTGGGCTCTGCTGGCCCATCCCTAGATCCATCCCTAGTCATTTCTGCATTGAGTCATGCTTCATGTACATTACTTTTTACATCATTCTTTACATTATAACACGTGGCATCATCTACACCATTAATTTTGAATCTTGAAATTGCATCAATGCACTGCCACCTTCCACATAAGGAGGGATGTAAAGCTAGATGTACACAAGAATGTACTTCTGGCAATATTCTTCTGCATTTCACTTGCTTCTTCCAAAGACAAACACTTGGGGTACTCGTTTAATCAACCTTGGGTATACATGGGTAATAGGTTTCCATAGCATAAGAGGAAAGTGGGGCCGTGCTTTATAACTGTAGTTTCTTCCATGAAAAAGGTATAACACACCCCCTCTGTTGTAAGTAACCTTCCCTCTGGATTTGTCCTATTATGTTGTGTTTTTATAAGACCAAGATTCAAAACAATGGATGTGTTTCAGCCACATTATTTTGAAAGGATGTATTTTAGAATAGTAGATAGATGAAGAATTTGTGATTAAAAAGAATGAAAAGTTATTGATGTGATAGAAAATATTATTTTATCGAAAAATGTATGGTTGAAAATGAGTAAAAGAATGAGAATGAAAATTTGTATGTGGCTCAAACAGGGGCAATAACTATAATAGAACAAATATGTAGATTGACTAATTTATGCCATGAAAATTTCAGAGTAATATCTGAACATGTTTTGCTAATTTCTTTTCCAAGTTAAGTTCTCTCTCTCTCTTTTATGGAAAAGTATCCCTTTTTGAATTTTACCTGTGTAGGAAAACTAAATTTTTTCAGATAAAAGTCAAAACAACAATTCATTTATTGATATTTCTGCTTCCTATAACAACTGTTCCATTTATAAAGAGCAATGTTGTACAAATAATTATTCTCTTCCTCTCTCTCTTCAATAAGAATTATTCTATTTGTACAAAAAAGTTTGACAACCTTTTTGACAAAATGTCACTTGACGGCCCCTTGTAAAAGTAGCATGGTTGCTTCAATAATAATGTACAAATAATATTGAAGAGAGAGAAAGAGAAAAAAAAACTTGCATGAGGTCATTACTTTAACCGTAAAGAATGGATGTCGAAGATAGAGTTAGTTACTGAAGTAAAGTCGTAACAAAGTAACAATACTAGAATGTGCACTTGGATAACTTCCTTTGATTCAGTCACGCTACAATTTTTAATTATTAGGAGAACTCAAATACACTCTTTTGAGTTTAGGAAACAACTCTCATCTTTTGATAGTCGAGAATTGTCTTCATGCCCTTCTTGCCCATCTTGAAACTTTGACAAAGTCTCGTCTATCACACTTTTTCTTTCAAGGAGGATTAAACTCTTGATTGCAGCTTTCTCTGAACTTCTGAAAAAAGTATGAAAAAAAATTAATGATACAATCTCTCCATTATAATTGCATTTAGTAAGCACGTCATAATTTTTGAGATGAAAAATAAAAAATCTTAGGAGTAATGTTATTTAGCACAAGTTGTGCTACAATAACAGTTTATATGACACAATGTGACTTTAAACCCCTTTATCACAAACCATATTTTTCAAGAGAGAGAGAGAGAGAGAGTTTTGAATTGATTTTTAGTAGAATATGTAATTAAAAAATAGGAAAAATTTTGAATTTACGTGCAGAATATTTTATTATATAAATGTGTGATTGAAAATGAGTTTGAAAAGTATGGTTATCAAACATGGGCTGAATTATATGTTTAATTAAATGATTTATCTATTCCTTATAATTAAATTGAGTTTATTGTTTAATGACACATAAGATGGTAGTAACACCACTATTGCTAGATAACATTATTTAGATCTTATTTATGGCATAGTCGAGATTTATCTTAAAAATGTTTTTCACCACGTTTTGTGATTAAGATGACAACATGCATTTATGATAAAACTTTCCAATTCCAAGTATATAAGTGCATTTATAACATTGATAGTGTTATTTTTCTTTTCGAACCACTTATGGTATCTGTTACGGGCCTTCTGAGGCCCTCCATCTCATTCATCCACCTCATCCGCCACGTGGTGGGAGAATTGATCTGGTGTTGCCACATGGCAATTGAACTGAATCCATATCAGACGAACTAATTCCATAACTCCGAACTGAAACACTATTCACCGCACCTCGTAGAAGAACCGAACTCATCCGCCATTCATGGTGGATGCAAAGACCCGCACTCCCCATTCCTTACACCTCACAATCCGCCTCACCACACCTCAACTAAGATCTTTTATGAGATATCTCCAAAATCAAGTCCATG
This sequence comes from Fraxinus anomala, assembly GCA_903798345.1. Taxonomy (NCBI): domain Eukaryota; kingdom Viridiplantae; phylum Streptophyta; class Magnoliopsida; order Lamiales; family Oleaceae; genus Fraxinus; species Fraxinus anomala. The sequence continues at coordinate 7,380 of CAIGRN010087687.1, read as the reverse complement.
ACTGATTGATGGGACATATGGCAGACTACAAATGGTCAACTCAATTGGTATGTGAGAAATCATTTAATGCCCACCAACCTATGGATGGACAGACTGGCGCCTATGAAAGGATGATCTATTCAGGATCTAAAGCCACCTGTCCCCTCATCCAACGGTTCACCTCTTCTCTTGTTTAGTATAAATACCCCCACACGTGGTAAATAAGGGGTGGAAAATCTGAACATTCTAGTATATAATCCTAGAATCTCACACTTTATTTACACACGTTCTCCACGTCCCGGTGACCGCCTCACCGCCGGACGCCACTATTCGTTTGACTGAAAAACTAACTTAACCGTCGGAGTGCTCACGGCCGCTTTCACACCTACCGAAAAAGGCTATGAGTGACTAACGGTGTGTTACCGTGTGCAGGAAGGAGCTTACGTGGAGTACTGTTGCGTTGGCTACATACCGGAGCCATTTTTCGGGGTCAACAGATTGGTGCCGTCTGTGGGAAATCGTTACTATAACCACGAGCATTCCCGAGAAGGAAAAAGCCTACCGGGACCTTTTAGTTGTTTTCCCCCCTTGAAAAGGTAGTTGTCCTTGAAAAATAAGCAAGTGGAAATCATTGCCCAGGTTCCTATCATTTGAAATTTGAAATTGAATCTTGAAAACTCTGGTTTTGTATAATTTCCACTTATTAAAATTGCAAGGCAACTCAATTTGAAGAACTCGACAAAATAGCTCTTATGTTTATCCCATTACTAAGACATGGATCATCCCCAATTTTTTGCAATATCACAACACCAATCATTCAAGTACTGAAAAGTGATTGTATGAGGAATTTCGTTGTTCACGATATAGGCAATCTAATTTAAGGAATTTGCATTTTTGGAACTCATCCTCCTACGTGTTCCAAATTTCTCCTTTAAAGGCTTTGTATTCTTATTTCAGAATCTCTAGGTTGGTAAATGTCCCAATTAACGTCATCTTTTTCATGGCAAACCAATTTTTGAAGAGTAAGCTTTTTGATATTCCTAGGGAAGTTAACCATTGAGTAATCCCCTTCGTATCTACTTTCATTATCCATCATAAGTGATTTAAGCTGAGTAAAAAAGTTGAGATCATGACATAAATAGCATAGAGATTAACAATTAAGCCTATGAAGATTTGGTGGGCATCTCAAGATTTCATCTTCGAACTTGTGCATTTTGAGAATGTATGATATTATCTTCAGTTCTCTCAAGAAGAAATTCTAGGTTCTGGATACTTTACTTACTTTTTATTGATTGGCTACAATATCGTACAATTTTAGATTTAGCACAACACTCATTATAGATACATGATACATTGCTTAATTTGTTTACAACTCGTAACTGCTCAATACTTCATCTTGTTTCTTCTGGATTATTTACTCAAATTTTGCAGCAAGAATGTTTTCATTTAGCTCTAGATAGCTAGTTTAGTGTTCTTGGTTGTCAATAAGTTCCTAAGGAAAAAATAAATTCAGAACAATCCCATGTAATTGTAGATATTTCCATTAATGGTCAACAAGAACAAGCATGTACTTTAATTTTTCGTGTTACCTTCATGAATAGTCCTTATGTTCTTTCTCATTACCATCTTATTCAATTCATAAACTGATCTAGAATACTTGATCAACTAAGGAGCTTCCGGTTGGCATTATATATAGGAAGCAAATTGGAAGAGGGCTTTTTTGGTCTATTTTTATAGTATGGGCTTACTTTTCAGAAGTAGACTACATGGATGTAAACCTAATCTACTAAAATGATTTTGTTGATGTGATCCGAATTCTATTGGGTATTGGTGTCTTAGTTGAAAAGAACATGAAGAGGTCAAATATGGACCAAGGAAAAAATCTCGATGCATTTTCGCTCCCTGAGCGCCTGTCTCCCGCTCGAGCTCACAAAGCAGGGGAGCTGGCATTCACTTGATGCTTGCCTAGTGGTTCTTCCGACCCAAGGCCCTTTTCCCATTTTAAAGTATTTTTAGCACTCTAATCCTTTTTTAACTCTATATTTAGGGTTTATATGCAGTATCTACGACTTGAAAACATAACACTACATTGATATAGTCTTGAGAGAGCTTTAGATCTTGATTAAGAGCATTAATATCTTGTATTAACAATATTAATTATTGATTATAATGAAAAATTCCTCCTTTACCCGTGTTTTTTTTTTCAGGTTTCCACATAAAATCTTAGTGTTCTTATGTTTGTTTTATTTTATCTTGCCAATGATCTTATTGATTTCATAATAAGCTAGTATCAGAGCAATGTTGATCTTTTGCATGGCAACGATGAAATACGACATTCCATTATTGGATCACAGCACGTGGTTTTCTCTACGACAAGTGAAGATGCGAGTTGTTCTTGCGTAGATGGATTTGGATGATGCCTTATTAGGCTTTGATAAAATGCCTTCAATCTAGACGTATGATGAAAAGCAGCATAGGGATCGAGAAACCCTATCACAAATCCATCTTCATCTATCAAATCACATACATGATTTTCTAAAGGAGAATAGTACAGTTGTGTTGTAGTTGGGATGGAACAGCTTTGCATGACAAAGAGTTTGACTAATAAATTACACTTGAAGCGGCGCTTATATTCCCATCACATGTCTGATGGTACGTCAATATGTGATCACTTATCTTCGTTTAGAAAAATTGTGGTTGATTTAAAAATGTTGGAAGTTAAGTATGATGAAGAGGATCTTGTGTTGATGTTGTTGTGTTCATTAACGTCTTCGTACTTAGCTTTTAGAAATACTATTCTCTACAATCGTGATACTATCATTGTGGATGAGGTCTATGATGTTTTATTATGAAAGGAAAATATGAATTATCTTGTAGTTGGATCTAGGAGTCAGGCTGAGGGCTTGGTTATTTGTGGGAGGAACTAAGATAGAAATTTTAGTGAAAATATAAGGGACATATCGAAGTTGAGACATGCAGAGAAGGTATGTCACTTTTATGAAAATAATGAATGTATTAGAGCTGATTGCTACACATTGAAAAATAGAAATAAAATGGCTGTTGCTACCACAGATTGCTATAAAGGAGAAGTTGATGTTGTGGAGGATGGGTACGGTGAATGAGAACTTCTTGTGAGGATTGGATTCTTGACTTGGTTTGTATATTTTATATGTGTCCCTATAGGAGCTGGTTTTCAACATATGAAAGGGTTTCAAGAGGTGCTGTGATTATGGGAAACACCACGCCTTGTATTATAGCTGAGATTGATACAGTCAGATCAGAATGTTTAATGGAGCTATCATGACACTTACTCTGTAAGGCATGTTCCAGAACTGAAGATGAATGTCATATCTTTGAGTGCCCTTGATTCAAAAGGGAATAGATAAGCTGGTGAAGTGAAGTTTTGAAAGTCAGCAGAGGTGCTCTTATTGTTATGAAATGACATAAAAGCTCCACCCAGTTGTACATTTTCCAAGGTTCCACAGTTACAGGGGATGTAACAATCACTACTTTTTCCTTGACAGATGAAGAAGTTACAAAGCTTTGACATATGCAGTTTGGGCGTATGAGTGAGAATGAATGGCAGGATTCAGCAGAATAGGACTTCTTGATGGGTAGAAGACCAGTAAGTCGAAGTTCTATGAGTATGGTGTCTTTGGGAGACAGAAAATGGTCAGATTTACCAAAGGGAGACACAACATGAATGAAACACTTGAGTATAACCATTGAAATCTTTGGGGATCGACGATTATGCCTTCTGAATGAGGTGTTTATTACTTGTTGACAGTGATTGATGAATTTTTTAGAAAGACTTGGGTATTCATCTTGAAATAGAAGGGTGATGTATTTTTTATCTTTAAAGAGTGGAAAACAATGATTGAGAAGTAGACTGGAAAGCAAGTAAAACGTTTATACACAGATAATGGGTTGGAGTTTTGTTCAGATAAATTCAATAGCTTCTGCAAGACGGAAGGGATCTTAAAACACTTGATAGTACCTGGAACTCCGTAGTACAATGGTGCGGTAGAACAAATGAATAAAACCTTGATGAAAAAGGTTTGTTGTATGCTTTCAAATACTATGTTGCCTAAAACTGTTACTACAGATTATTTTCTCATTAATTGCTTACTCTCAGTTACCATTAAGACAAAGACACTAGAAGAGATACGGTCCAGTAATCCTTCTAGTTATTCCATTTAGAAATATTTGGGTGCCTTACTTATACTCATGCAAATAATGGGAAGTTAGTGCCAGGTTTTAGAAAGTACATCTTTCTTGGTTAAAAATTAGGTGTGAAGGGATATAAATTGTGGTGTTCGAAAATAGGAAATGTGGTGATTAATAGAGATGTGATGTTTGATGAACTTGTAGTGATTCAAAATTTGCCTAGTAAAGATTCTGGTAAAACTGAACAATAGAATCCAAATACTAAGGTAGAGTTGGAAATTAGTTTAAAAGATAAATCAGAGGTTTCAGATCATTCTAGCTCAGAACTGAAGGAGAGTAACACTTTGTCTGTTTTGCCTCCACCAACAGCACCACCACAGTATTCAATAGCAAATGATGGACATTGTAGAGAAAATAGACCTCCACAGAAATATGGAGAAGCAGACTTCGTAACTTATGCATTGAATGTGGCTGACAGTATTGATTCCACTATAGAGCCTACTACATACACTAAAATAGTCAGTTGCAGTAATTCTAACAAATTGTTGATTGCTATACAAGAGGAGATGGAGTCACTTAATAAAAATAGCACATGGGACTTGGTGAAAGTACCTAAGGAAAAGAAAGTTGTACGCTACAAGTAGGTGTTCAAAAGAAAGAAAGGTACATCAGGAGTTTGAAGGGGTCAGGTACAAAGCCAGTTGGTAGTAAAGGGTTATAGTCAGTTTTTAGGTGTTGACTCGACATACGAGTTCTCACTAGTTGAAAAGCATAGCTCAATTCGAGCTTTGCTTGGGTTGTAGCTAAGGATGATTTGGGATTTGAGTAGATGGAAGTCAAGACAACATTCTTATCTAGAGAGCTTGAGCAGAAAATTTACATACAACAACCAGAGATTCATAGTAACTGGAAAAAGAATATGTGTTCTTGTTAAAAACGTTCTTGTATGGGTGATGAAAATGTAAAATGCTATATTTTTCACCCATTTATCTTATGCTTTTGTGATCAATTTTTGCTTAAATGTACTCATTATTCTTATATTTTGATTTAGGTTACAATTGGATAAATATGGTGGAATTTAGAAGAAACAAAGTGAAAGAAAATAAAAGTTCAAGGACCAAACTGCAAATATCCAAAAGATGGCTCGAAAAGCAAAATGAGAATGTGAAAGATTTGAAGACCAATTGATAGAAGACATGAAGCATTGGAAGAAGAAAAACAAGAAAAGAAATCAACAAACGAGAAAATGAAGTTCGAGGGCCAAAACGCAAAAATATGGAAGAGTCTAATGCTATCCGGTCGCATAGCACAAAACTATATGCGGTCGCGAATGGTGCTGCAGGGAATTCAAAGGTTGAGCTGAACTCTTCTAAGCAGTCGCATATAGAAGAACTATGCGGTCGCATAGTTATTTTCCGAGGTAAAAATGTTGGTTTCCGAATTTTAGTTATTTGAGTGCAGCAAGGAAGATTCTTATTATGGAGATCTTGATGGATAGGAAAGTTAGTAGATTGTATTTGAGTTAAAAATTGTACATAGAGAAGGTACTTTATAGGTTCAATATGCTGAATACAAACGGTGTCAGTACTCATTTGGTTGCCCACTTTAATTATCATTTAGCTTGTATCCATGGCCAGATGAAGACATTGATTACGTGTTTCGGGTTCCTTATTCAAGTGAAGTGGGATCACTTATGTATGATATGGTTTGTACACACCCATATTTGGCATATACAGTTAGTGTAGTTAGTAGATGCATGAAAAATTTCGACAATGAACATTGAAAAGTAGTGTAGTGGATATTCAGATACTTGAGGGGCTATACTAATACTTGTTTGCATTTGGTAGGAATACAGATGGAGTCATTGGGTATGTGGATTCAAATTTGCAGTGGATCTTGGTAAGAGGAGATTACTTAAGGGTATGCATTTACCATTAGATGCTGGACTATCAGTTGGAAAGCTACTTTGCAAAATACAGTAGTATTGTCTACAATAGTAGCAGAGTAGATGGTTGTTACCTAGGCTAGAATACTTGGTTCTGATACCAATTCAAGAGAAATGCAACCCAAGTATTCTAGCCCGAAGAACAGCTAGGTTTGAGCAGAACAAAATACAGGGCCTGACTCTTAGGATTGCAAATATCCCTGTCTGTAAAACAATTTCTGATGCTAAGGATCCTCAAGAGAGTCAATAGCAGAGCATGCTTTTGTAACTGCTCATATTGTTAGCTTGTCATGACTGATAAAACTAATATTAATATGCTGGATTCCAGTGAGAAACGGGAAAGATTTAGAAACTCATGATCTTTAGGGAATTCAAGATTTTATTTCTAATTTTTCAATAACAAAATAATGGAGGAGGAGAGCCCTTTTATAGAGAAAGAGCTTCCTTCTACTTTTAGACCAACCGATACAATAACATGGACCAGTACTGACAAATGTATTTTATATACTTATTTGTGGTCTAAAATAGTGATATTTGATAGTTTTTCTAACAATATATCCTAAATTTTTGTATTTTATGTTATATAGGTAAAACTCAACGGTTGAACGAGGAATCGAAATAAATAAGCGAAAAATGGTGAAAAACGGTAAAATTCAAAGTTTGATGACCAAATTGTAATTATTCAATAGTTGATTCGGGCCACAAGATGATATTTTGAATATTGTTAGGAGATAATTGGATGAAATTATAACTCAAAAAGGAATGTAATATGATCAAAATAATATCGTATGGAAACCTCTCATATGATAGCCCAAGAATAGCTAATCAAGAGGCGAAAAATTAACTTAAAATCAATCACGTGATAATTAGATAGATTAATTCAAATAACAAGTACGAATATGAAAGCAATAAATAAAGAGGGATAGAGAGTGCAAATGATATAATTATGGAGGTTCGATCCAACGTAATGACTTACATCCTCCGTTACCAAGAGGCAAATTTTACTATGCTGATTGACTTGTGGTGCAATCAACCCTTTACAAAGGTTCCGGTGATTTACAAGCAAGGAACACCGATCATTTTACAACGTTGAGCTTTACGGGACCTCAACACGACCCACATGTTTAAAGAGAATTGAATTTACAAATTGAAACTTCTCTCTTAATAAATGATAATATCACAATTAAGTACCAAGAGAGAAATAGAGTAACACTTTAATAGATAGCATTTAATGAAGCTCATTTTCAAGAGTTAATTTGATCAAAAGTTTTTCAACACCAAAATGATTT
>CAIGRN010087671.1:0-12705 GCA_903798345.1 Fraxinus anomala | reverse complement strand
TGGGTTGGTCGAGTTGGTAGATGACATTGACGGTGAATTAACTTAAAGATGTTTGGCCCTTTCATTGGTATTTTGTCGATGAATTAACTTAAAGATACTTAGTGGTGAACGAAGAAAGAGGAGGGACGATGGTTGTGTCTTTTTTTTCTGTCACTTTGTTAAACAGATTACAGTGCTTTAATTGGTGTTGTACACTTTTTAAAAATTTTATCATTTTTTAGAGTTTGTCATTTTTTTTTGAATTTGTCACTTTTTTTAGTATTTGTCACTTTTTATTAAATTTTTATCACTTTTTTAATTTTTTTACTTTTTTTTTGTCAATTCTTTGAAATTTCTATCACTTTTTCGAGTGACAAGTATCAATTTTTTTTAATAAAAATGACATTATATGTAATTTTTTAATAAAAAAGTGACACTTAACTTTAAAAAGTGACAGTAGGTCAGTTTTTCAATGTCTTTTTTTTTTGTCACTTTTTCTATTAAAAAAAGTGACAATTAATTTTACTTCCAAAATATGTTTCATANGTCACTTTTTCTATTAAAAAAAGTGACAATTAATTTTACTTCCAAAATATGTTTCATATGATTTTTCAAAAAACTCTTAACTTAAAAGGTATTTCTGTAAGTTACCATTTTTTAGTGTATAAATTTCTATAACGTTTTAGAATGTTTGTCACTTTTTTGAATGTAAATCACTTTTTTGAATTTATATAAATTTTAAAATTAGATCTTTTTTAAAATTAATCCTTAGTGATGAAGGATTAGTATTCAATCCATTACACGAGTGTCCAGGGTATTGAGGACTATGTTAAATTACTTCCCCTTTTGTATGCTAATGAGTTTAATAGCTCATCGAAATATTCCATGAAATCACTGAATGCATCTATTACTTATTTGTTTGAAAATCTCGTTAAGACAGAATAAAAAGAATTATTTGGCTCTCATATTTTCAAATAAGCCAAAGAAATAAAACATATACTAAATATTTGTCTCCCGTACGCTAACATTTTTCGGACGGAAATAATGATTAAAGACAAAATTTGCGGTCAATGAAAAGTTTAAGATAAAAATTAATGATATAAATGTGACAATGAATAAAAAGGAATTTTCATTTTTCATTAAGTTGCTTGTTGGGACCTGTACATAAGAATACTTTTCTGCCCAATGATGGATTAGTTTATTATTAACTAGAAAAATGTTGATTTATCAATAATTAAGATAAGACAACCAGAGATGTGAAACAATTTATACGCACAAACAAAAACATAAGTCACCAATTGCCATGGCAAATTAATACTCACGTGATTAGGATAGTTCATATGGCACCCACACCAAATTTTGAGGGTTGTACTGTCAAGAAAATATTGAATTCCATCTCTGATAACCATTGAAAAATGTGGCAATTATTACCCACGCAATAGCCTTGCTACTAATTATTATGTTCTGTTGAATTGCAAGGCTATCCAATTCTTCCTGCAATCAAACATAAATACAACAGATATTTTTGGCATATTCTTCTGTTACTAGGGGGCTTTGTTTGTCTCGAAATCAGCTCCATCAGCCAGGAATGCCTTTAACTAGGCTTTAGCCATAAGCTTCCTCAAGTTAGCAATTATGGATGAAGTAATCCAAGTCGACAGAAATTTCCCCTTGTTTTCTAGAAAAAAACCAACTGCTACCACCACCGTAAAATCCCTACCTTCCGGTGAAACGGATGTTCCTTCACCAAAATCAGTCATAAAAGAATCAGACCCTGCTCCTGCTGCTCCAAAATCAGTCTTAAAAGAATCAGACCCCAATCCAACTCCTGCTCATGTAACTTTCTTAAACCTTGGCCTAGACAAATGGGTTGTTGATACTTGCAAGGAGCTGGGCATGAAGCAGCCCACTCCGGTCCAACGTCACTGTATTCCCAAAATACTAGCTGGGCAGGATGTCTTGGGCCTGGCCCAGACAGGAAGTGGAAAAACAGCAGCTTTTGCTCTGCCCATTCTTCAACGCCTCTCCAAGGATCCATACGGGGTCTTTGCTCTGGTGTTGACTCCGACCCGAGAGCTTGCATACCAGTTGGCCGAGCAATTTAGAGCTTTCGGGGGAGGTGTGAACCTGCGATGCACTGTGATTGTGGGTGGCATGGACATGATAAACCAGGCACAGACTCTAATGCAGAGGCCACATGTGGTGATTGCCACTCCTGGCAGGATTAAGGTTCTTATTGAAGAGAATCCGGATATTTCTTCTGTTTTCTCGAAAACCGAGGTGATTGGTTTTTTATTCCTACTTGTATTTTTGATAATTGCTAAGTGGTAATTGATTCCTATTATAGACCGATATTGAATTTTATTTTTGAGAAAGAATTATGATAATTATGTGATATTTTTTGAACACATTAATCTCTGAATAGAGGAAAATGATGTACATAACAATGGTAAATGAACAGCCTTACGAGGAAGAAGGTATCAATTTTTCTGAAGATACATTTGTGGGAAGCTAGCTTTATATTAGATTTATTAGAATTTAAAGGCAAAACATTAAATGTCTGTTTCAGTGGTACTCTGAAGTCTTAAGCTTCTATTTGAATTTAATGAGTGTGGTGTGTGTTGTGAGTTTCCTCACCAATACTATATCGATGATCTGAAAAATTAGAATTCACAAGTAATGTACCTCTAGAACATTTGAAGTTTTTCACCACAAATAATTTAAAATCAGTGCAACTAGCATTGAATTCAGAGCTTTGCATACAACGAAATATGAATATTCCCAAGTCTGATTGTTGTACCACTAATCATTGCCGGCAAATGTACTATTGCTTTATGGTGAGCTTTCTATTGATTCAAGAGTTCTTGGTTATGTCAATGATTGTGCCACAACTCTGAGTAGGGAATCTTTCTAAGATATACATTACGGGCTCCTTCCAATTCTCTTTGTTACTGCAATTTATGATACTGAATTGTGGCCTACATGCTACATGGAGAGTTTCATAGCTCATAGTCTTTACTACATGCTTATCAATTTCATTCTTTTCCTTTGTTTTTTTTTTAAAGTATAATGAGTTTCCATTACAATGTCTAGTATCTATATCTGGTTAAATTAGACTGTCGATGTGCTTTTATCGTCCACAAGCTTTCAAGCATAACACAATATATCTGTTGCAGTTTTTAGTTTTGGATGAAGCAGACAGAGTTCTTGATGTTGGCTTTGAAAGAGATTTAAGAGTTATCTTTCAGTGCTTTCCCAAGAATCGACAAACGTTACTATTTTCTGCTACCATGACAAGTAATTTACAAACATTGCTCGAGCTTTCTGCAAATAAGGCATATTTCTATGAGGCATATGAAGGCTTCAAGACAGTAGAGTCTCTGAAGCAGCAGTATCTTTTTATCCCCAGAAATGTGAAGGATGTATATCTTTTGCATGTTCTGACCAAAATGGAAGAAATGAAGATTCGATCTGCTATAATTTTTGTTTCTACCTGCAGGTATTGTTTCATTTTAATATCAAGGATATTTCAGTAATCTCTCTTTTCATCATTCAGTTTCAGTTGACAAGGACATTAGATTAGCTATAAGCATATAATTGTTGTAAACGTGGTATTATCTCTTCATAACTATTTATGGATGCATGAAACGTTGTCTTATGTGTGTGAGATATTGATGTAAAAACACTCTTCAAACACTACATTTTGTATTAGAAAATAGCATAATAATTGGGCAAAGCTACAATCTGTCGGTTGAATTGCTATGGCATGACTGTCAAATAGTTGACTCAATCTCATAAAATGGCCATGATTGAAGTAGAGTAAATTCAAGCATCAGTACAATAAGTCTACGGCTTAGTTTCTATAGCAGTAGTGAAATTGCCCATTTTCCATGTCAACGCTAATTTTTCAAAATAGGAGAAAGCTCCAGAGTGGAACATGGTGCATCAGTTAGCGTGTATCTTGCATCGATGAATAGCATACTCTTATTGTAAGTTTAATATCAAAATGTTAAGTTGAACTAATGATAGATCACTTCTGAGAATTTAACATGGTCAGGGTTCCTTGTTTATATGGGAATTGATTAGTTCTTGTGCAAACCTCGTCATTTGTCTTATTTGATCTTCATTGGATGTTTTCTATATGTTTACTGGGATTGAGCAGGAGTTGCGAGCTCTTGTCTTTGTTGCTGGAAGAACTCGAAGTGGAAGTTGCAGCATTGCATTCTTTCAAATCCCAGTCTCTGAGGCTTTCTGCGTTGCATAAATTCAAATCTGGTCAGGTCCCTATATTGCTAGCCACGGATGTTGCCAGTCGCGGTTTAGATATTCCAACAGTCGATCTGGTCATAAACTATGACATACCTAAGTAATTGCTCTAACCATTTGTTTAATTGTTATTAATACATATAGCATTCTCTTCACCAAAATCCACTGTCTACTCATTATAGGTATGCTCGGGATTATGTTCACCGCGTTGGGCGTACTGCAAGAGCAGGAAGAGGAGGCCTGGCTGTTAGCTTTGTCACCCAGGTATATATTTAAATTTGCTTTGTTCAATTTTGAAGCTGCAATTATTAGATTCCAATACGTACAAAAGTTCCTTACCCTACTGACCTTTTTGGAAAACACAATCTCACTGTGTTTCTTCACTTTGTTCTTTCTGCATCAAACATGCAATGGAGACTTTCCTGATAGATATTCACGTAGTCCTTCATTCTCCAAAGATTTAATCTGTTTAATTCTTGATATGTTTTACGTTTTTGTTGAAATTGTGCAAACTCATTATTCAAATCCAAAGTAGAACTTCTGTTAGAAAGATATCAGATAATTTATCCCCTTCCTTTCACTCATCATAATGACCAGTGATTAATTCTACTGTTATGGATGCTCTTCGTCGGTCTCGAATGCACGTCTTTAAGGGTTTCTTGTTTCCGTTAACTTGCATAACTCAGTTTTTAAGATATATTTTGCAGAACGAGGTGGATCTTATACATGAAATAGAAGCTGTTATTGGAAAGCAATTGGACGAGTTTGAGTGTAAAGAAAAAGAAGTGCTTGATAATAATATTACACGGGTAAGAGCGAACATTCTAAAATAATTGTTCCTTCATTGGTTAGTATTGTAAGTGCAACTTGTCACTAGATTTTGTATTCTATATCCAGAATCAAGCTTTTACTATCAGTTGCACGAGCAAATTGAACTTTCAATGAATTATTGTCAAGTAAATATATGACTTCTATTTCATTTTGATGAGGCTACCTAGTAACATACTTGTCAACCTTTCCCGTGATTTTCAGGTTTACAAAGCGAGGCGCGTAGCGACAATGAAAATGATGGACGAGGGCTTTGATGAGAAAGCCCAAGCCCGAAAAGCTCAGAAATTGAAAACATTTGAAGAAAAAGGCTTATTGAATAAGAAGAGCAAAAAACGTAAAAGAAAAGTTAAAGAAAGAAAAAACTAAGATATGTGGCCTCTCTTATATCCACTGTTGGCTGCATTAGAAGGTTTTCATTCAACTTGTCAACTAGAAGAGAAAGCAAGACCGTGCTTTTGGTTTTTGGATTAGATTATTTTGCTAGGAAATTTTGATTGTACTTCTTTACGCGTTAATTATGTAGCTGAAAAGTTTATTGTGTGTACACGAGTGGATGATCGTGTCCTTGAATATGTTGAGGCATTCATTTTTCCCCATAATGGTTCTCATTCAGTTATTTTGCTCGATTTCTTTTACATGGATGAAGTCTTCTTGATTTTATAGCTTGTTTGGGAGAGATTTTAATCGGATTAAAATTGAAAATATAATCGTTAATGAATTTCACTCGTTTAATAAAAATTAATCATAACGGCTAATTTTTCAATTTTAATCCGATTAAAATCTTTCAAACATACACTAATCACTAGAGATACCTTGCCCCTGTATGGTTCAGCTAAAAAGAAAGTTAAATTTTAATCAAAGTCAACAATTAATTTTAACCACATATTTCATGAAATTCACAGCTTTTCAACAAATTTTTTTATCAAAATTTACTGAAAATCTGATTTTTATATAAACCAAACATGGGCAAAATTGTTTGCAGACATGAAAAGGAGTAATCAGTGAGAGAATGAGGAAAAAAAACACTCGGGCTTCTAGAGATCTTGTATGCAGATATTGAACTCTGCCTTTCCAATCCTCTCGTGTCAAAATCCTCCAGCATTTCAAGAGTTGTGTCTACATAATGATAGCAGCTTCCTGAAGCTGTCATCTGCTTTGATGTTATCTTCTTCTAGAACTGGACTAGAGGGCAACCAAATTGACTTTCGTTTCAACAGTCAGGATGAAGAACCATATAGTCACTGGAGAATTTAGCATCTGTGGAGTGGTGCAGGATAGATGTCCAAAGGTTTATAACGCAGCCGTTCGTTGTGAGGCAATAGTCCTTCCTGGATAAGAAAAAACAAATGCCATTGCTAAAAAATTCGAAAGCTACAAATAGCTGTACTTCCACAAAATTCTGAGTCACAGGTTGAGTGAAAAGGGGCTTCTTGCATTGCAGGATATAAAGGACTGATAGTCTATGACGTGCCAAAAAATGAATACTACTACCTCTTCTAAGTTAATTCGATAAGGCTTCGCAAAATCTTCAAACATAATTGGCGATAATCCTTCCATTCTTTCTTGGACTTCCTGGAAAAGAAACAGCTAAGCATGAAAGCAATTGCATATATGAGTTGTTTGCAAACATTGCACACTTCAAAGTGTTCCAAGAAAGATGAAAGCAAGCAAACTGAAATGAACTGTCAAAACACAATATTACTAATGCCAAACAAAGAACATGACATACTACAATGGACGGAGTAACACACAATAGGTAGAACTTACAGAAAAGTTGTCCCAAGACTTTGTTAAATGTTTTACTCATTTTCTGGAGCTGAAACCATGGAATATCAATGCAACGACAGATGAGACCCTACGGGTACTAAATAATGGTGTTTCCAAGAACCAAATTCTAAAGATTCAGAATCGTGGTCTCAATTCTGCTTCCAAGGACTTCTCATCATTTTTTTCATCAGCAACAGGGATCTGATGCATTTATGGTTCAAGTGATGGAAGGGGAGAATGAGGAAAAACATTTTTGTGGAAGTTTGTTTTGTTCAATTCTCCATTTAGTCTCTTCCCTAGTACCAAACATACAGAATGAAATTGAGCAACTATCATACCAATCCGGTTATCCTCGAGTTTTCTAGAAGTTCCTTTGCAATCAAATCTAATATCTCTCTGTTGTCCATCAGTCCCTTCATTGCAAGTTCTTCTGTCTCTTCAATGTACTGTCATCGACATGTAATTCATTCAGATAAAAAGAAGCTATAAGTAGGCAAAAATGTGAAATCTTTCTTGTAAAAGTAACATAAATTCTATAACGTTGCGCTAAACCTTTCAGTAACACTCTGATTGTTAATTTATGAAACTTAATCACTGTATATGTGTTTTCTTTTTTCACAAAAACTTGGTTTTATTTACCTGGTGGGGATGTTATTGGCTAGTATCACTACTGGGCGTTGCTTCATTTTGATCAGGATGGTAGTAACACATTTATATTTATAATTTGAAAGTTGCAAAACGTAATTTGACAAAGAAAAAGGCATATATAGAACCCTAATACAGAAACCTATGATCTGGACACTTATGCATAGGTGATAAAGATTTCACGAGTTAGAGAGATGTATCCATAATTTCTTTTCTAAAAGCAACACAAAGTGAAAAGTTTATGGGCGAAAAGGAGATGCAATTAAATTGAAAATGAAATTGAAAGCGAACTCCCTTTGTGTAATGGTGGAACACCATCCTTGGTACAATTTGATTATGTGGAATGGTTTCCAACAAATGTGAGGATTTCTGTGGCGATAGTTGTAATGAAATCATAATCTTATAACCACATCTAGGAAAATTCATTACCCTTGTCAATTCTCGAGTAAATAGCTCAGAAACTTCAAGTGTCATATCAGCTGGAATGATGCGAGGATCGTCCCACTAATATCAAATAAAATTGGACTAAAGTTAGTTATTTGAGAGTATCATTTAAAAACAAAACGGTTACTTTATAAGATATATTCAAGCTTCAAAGGAAATATATGCAAGTAAAAGAAATACCTTATATTTTATCATCTCACCATCCGGATTATCTGGTCGATCAACCAGACCGATTCTCTTTGTCAAAGCAGTGAGCCCCAACCTATGATTCATAGGGCTTATCACCATTTCCCGAGCAATCTGAGGATGAACTCAAACAATTGACTAGATTTCAATCATAAACAATAATACTATTCTGCACTCCTCTTTTTCAACTTTGACTCTGAGAATGCTTTAACATTGACGAGGCCTCATTACAATAAATTGAATAAAAGCTCTATGTTTGAATTTGAATCTAGAAGGTATTTTATGTTACCTTCGTAATTTTTTCTAAGTCATCTCTTCTTCCATCAGTAATGTCATCACCAAACACAATACGCTCAGCACAGTGTCCCCCATGAGCAACCACCATTTGCATTTGCATGTAGCCAAAGGTTGTATAACCTTGATCAACCATATCTTCTCGAGGATAAAAAACAGACACTGCAGTTTCCTGCTCAAGCATGCAACAGATAAAGGTCATTCTAAGTAATAACCTATGAAATACACTTCCAAATATGCATTGACCTCATATTGTACCTTGCCACCTGGTAAGAGCTGGGAAAATGCATGCCAGTCAAATCGAGGGAACAAGTGTGCCAACACTATGTGACCAGCTTCATGTACAGCCAGAAGTCTTTTCTTTTCCAAAGACACCTGATGTAGTTGATATATAATTAAAGAAAAAAAAGAAAAGAAAAACTTTAGTTAAGCGGAATTATATGTAATCCACAACTTTGATAAGTTCTATGAAAGAAAACCATACACTTTGTTCACATTTTTGCTGCTCTTCTTCAGTTAGAAGCACACCCAGACCCTCAAGCAACTGCTTGTCCAGTACATCGACAATATCTTGCTGGTAGATCTTAGAATGCCCTTTTCTCACCTTGATGGATAATAAAACAATAAAAATCCTCTTAGTTAGTGATTTACATTAACAGACATCTTTATCAAAGAAGAATTAAACATAGGACTGAGATCATATCAAAAAAGCCTAAAGCACAAGCCTCCCACACGTCATGAAAAGTTCTAGACTCGGTTAGCTCTGCAATTTATAAATGGATGCCAAACTGAATATATAATATGAGTTGAAAGAAGTCCTGAAGTTTTAAGATCGAAATCTGCGTAAGTTAGCAGAAAAATGTAATTTGAAAATAGTTTTATTTCAGGAAAGTGGACTACATATATAAGATGCAAAATAAAAGGACCCTACTCGGATTATAGGTAGAGTGCCTTCTTATGCTATGGACATGGATTTACATCAAGTTGGAAACTCGGAATTGGAACATCCAAACATAGAATTACATACTATCAAATTGATTTAAGCATCTTCAGAAAAAGTGCAGAAGCAGTTGAAAATTTGAAAAAGTACGAACTGCCAAATAAGAGGGAGACAAGCAAAATGAAAAACTATTTTACTACAAACTGTGACTTTACAAATATTTCTCATTTTTCCTTCTACACCACCAAAGCTTCAT
Source organism: Fraxinus anomala (assembly GCA_903798345.1). Taxonomy (NCBI): domain Eukaryota; kingdom Viridiplantae; phylum Streptophyta; class Magnoliopsida; order Lamiales; family Oleaceae; genus Fraxinus; species Fraxinus anomala. The sequence goes on along the minus strand of CAIGRN010087671.1, from coordinate 3,097 downwards.
CCATCAGTGGAGCTAAAATTAGAAGCACACAATCATGAGTACATCAAAGTGCATAAACCAGCAAAATTAAAATTAATTTCCTTGGATTAAGGATAATAACTTACAGACATAATTCCTGCTTCATTGACTAGGTTTCTTATATCTGCACCAGAATATCCAACTGTGCGAAAGACAAGCTGTACAGGAAGAGAAAAGTAAAATACGGTAAACGGCTTTACCACGCATTGAGCATATTTACGCAACTATCTCATTACTAAGTTCCATTTAAGGCAAGTTAAAAGGTAACTGAAAACTCGACAAGAGAATACAGACGAAGAGAGTAAAAAGGGGACAAGAAGCAGTAACATACCTTTTCAAAGTCAACATCCTCTGCAAGCTCCTTCCCAGCACTGTGAACACCAAAAATTTGCACTCTTTGGTTTGCATCAGGTAACCCAATGTACACGCGTCGATCAATACGCCCAGGGCGAACAAATTCTAGGTCCAGTTCATCTGGTCTATTAGTCGCACAGATAAAGATAACAGCTTGCCTTAGTGAGAATCTATCAACGCCAGTTCTTTCTTTCCTGTGGACAGCAATATTACTTTTCAGCTTTAATTATAGAGCAGGTAAAAGACTAATCATAGGATTGAAGCAATATTCTCAGAAGATGATCAAAAACTTATTGATCAAATTTCACCACACCCTACGAGAAAAAAGTTTTTCTTTTTCTTGTTTTTCCCCCTGGGCAGCACATACAAGAACCGTGTAGAATTATGCAATTGGCAAATTATATACGAGCAGCCAGATTAACATGTTATCCATGCTATGTGATGAAGTTAGATGCACATAGAGATGCTGTACATAAAGTAAATGCAAATACTAACTCTCCCTCCAACTGAGCAATGAGAGCTTCAAATGTTGCTCTTCTTCGTGGATCCTTCCTCGCATGCCTTCCAGCAATAGCATCTATCTCATCCACAAATACAAAAGCAGGAGCCTGCACAAATGACTGGTCAATTAGTATGTGTTTCTTCCTAAAACTGAAACGATCAGAGTATAAGCGGTGCAGAGTACAGTCTCTGTATGCATGCACGTGATACTCAAAAAGTCTCAATTATTTGCAGCCATGTATCTTGAGTTCCTGGATACCAGAAATTAACAGTTACCATGCTTGTTTTGGAACTCAGATTGATGGGAACATGATTATTATAATCAGTTCTATATAGTGCTATGAGACATTGCTCATGTAGTCAGATTAAGAGATGCGTATCTAAATACAAGTAATCTCTCAATTAAGTTTGGCTTCAAAGCTTGTTGCTTTTTTCAGTGCTCCTCCAAGAAGGCCAGAGAGCATCCAAAATGCAATAATTGAATAAGAATTTTGAGTCAAATGATCACAGACTTCCCAAGTACTTTTACAATAGTGTTAGCTTTGAATTACCCATAATATGCATATCTCCGGACATACTTTTTCCCCAAATTTCAAGATTTTTAAGATATGAATTATATTCTTTCCTAAAATACTGACCTTCGTGATCCTAATCTTTAAGTGTTAGAGATAAACAGGACATGGCATTAAACATAATACAGATCTTTTGCATTCTAAGAGTCCCAGCAATCTAATGTTATAGGAATCCAAATCCTTTTTCCACATCCAATCATTTACCCCATAAGATATAGCATTACACTGTAAAAAACAGTGTACTTACATTTCTCCTTGCAATTGAGAACAGCTCATTGATTCTTGCAGCACCACTTTTCTCGCTATCTGTAAACTCAGCACCGGAAGCAAAAACAAAAGGCATCCCACTTTCCTTTGCAAGTGTCCTAGCAAAGAGGGTTTTGCCTGTTCCTGGAGGTCCAGAGAGAAGCACACCCTACAAAGTAGATGATGAGACAGTGAATTGCACCGTCTGTAATTCGCAGCATGGTCCAGATTTAATTGCTTCATCAATCTTAGAAATATATAAGCTTACTCGAACAAACTTCACGTCCTTTTCATAATACTGCATGGGGTTTCCCATGTATATCATCAACTCATCCAGAAGATCCCAGACATCCCCTCCTAAGACTACATCTTTGTACATTGATTTTGTTTCACCAACTTCACCAACTGGCTGGGTAAATGGTGAAATAAGATATCAGAACCAAAGATGGTTATAGGTAAAAAGTGCAGTTCAACTCAGAATAGAATACTTACCAGAATAAAATTTTCCGCATAAGCCATATCAAAAAGTTGGTTATATTTCTTATAAAGAAAGCGGTTTGTTGTAATATGAAGAAGCATAAGAGATTCTCTTATAAACCATAAGATTAATATTCCCGGCAGTAAAGCAAACACAACTTTTAGGAAGTAATGGATCTGTCGCTTCTGAAGAAGATCTACTTCAACACCAGCACCTGCTATTGCCTCAAACAAGAAAGGATCGAGTGGAATATCAACCTAAGAAGGTAAGAAAAATAGAAAGTAATAAGCATTTGGACCGAGGACAAATACCATCTCAGCAAAAACACAATTGCATATCAGACTCACAGTATATTCTAGAGGGAACCCTTCTTTCATAGTTACGTACAATCTTTTCAGATCCTCTGTAAAGACAACAGCAGCAACCTGACAAATAGAGCTCATGTTAGGAACAGCCTAACATATTAGTCTACTTCGGAATAAGTCATTTAAGAACATTGTAATGGAGTCATCTTTTCTAAGCAGTGGACCTAAGGATCTCTTGATAATTGTAGGATCTAATATTATTCCAATTTTAGTTTACGCAAGGTTGACATATAAATCAAGAAAATGAAAAAGAAGCTGGCAGCAATTGAGTATGACATCAGCGAAGGCTCCATTTCCAATTCTCATTCCTAACATCCATTCATCAAACTGTGCGGAATACATAGAAAGGGAAATTATTTGTAATTCCTGGATTTCAATACAAGGAACTCTTAAGTCCATTGCAACTGTTTAAGACACACAAGTCCTCCATAAAATTACATCCACAGGAGTCCTATATCCAGAAGAATATATTGACTCTAATTTGTCCTTCAACTTTAGATTCACACATGACAGTCTAATATTTGTGCTCTTTTTAATTACTATTTTTATATGAACACTATTTT